>JAOYSI010045893.1:0-27018 GCA_025775065.1 Hiodon alosoides | reverse complement strand
TCTTTTAACAAACACCCCAAACTTTTAAATTTCCCTTTTGTGTAATTGGTTTACCCCCCCCCCCCCCCCCCCCGATTTGTCACCTGTTTATCTGTTTGTGAATTCCTGTTTGTGAATTCCTGTTTGTGAATTCCTGTTTGTGAATTCCTGTTTGTGAATTCCTGTTTGTGAAGCTGATTGGAACCTCTTGTCATTTCAGGTCTGGCCTGGTACTTGGGCCCCACATGTTGGGAATGTGCATCTGAACCACGTCAACTAGACAACATGTCGTTCGAAGCATAGGACCAGCAAAAGAACGATTTCAAAGAACAACCAAGTCACAATAAATAAATAAAAAGATGTTAACCTAGTAGTGTCTGAAAAATTAAGAATTGGAAGGATGGACACTATATTTGATGTGCCTAACTAAAAAAGAATTCAGTGTGGGCTTTAACTTGTTTACCACGGTCTAAGAACAAATACATTTCCTGTTTAACAGGATACATTCTCTGCGTAGTATAGGCATTTTGACTTTAAAACCAATCTAAACTGTTCTTGGGTCTGTGTGGCTCAACAGGACTGTAAGCTATTCTCAGCCAAGAACTAGATTCATAAAGAGAGAGACCTAGAGTGGTAAATACATGTAAAATTGTTTACATACTAAAAAAGGGTTAAAATGAGAGTAAATTTCATGTCGTATAGTGGCTCTACTTTATGTAGCCTGTATTAATGTGAAATATTTACCTTAATATTCAATAAAAAGTTGGAACTGTAGCTCTCGTCTTAATTCGTTTTAATTTCTTATTGTCATTCATTTCATTCTGCAGAGGCGTTTACTTAGAACTAGGGGATATTCATGTGATTATGTGATGACAAAAATACCAAATTAATAATTTCAATTGTGGTTTCGTCATTGTTTTCTGATATGATCTTCCAATGCTGCTTGCTTATGCATAATGTATAAGTTACATGTATTTGTCGTTGTCCTTATTAATCTTCTTTTTAAAAAGTTTTCAGTGTAGCGATAAGTTCTTGCAAAATAGGGGATACTGTTCCTTTTATATTGTAGCTTTAGTGGAAGGAGTTAATACATGAGGTAAGGTTTCTGAATTCTGTGGGGGATATTGTGCTAAGGTCGTCCTGCTGCGATACAAAACCTGTCCTACATTTCTGAGAGCTTTTACTTCTGGAATCTAATGTCTTGCGCGAGTTATTTTTAACTCATTTCTCTAGCCAATGAAATATGTCAGTTTTGTCTAGCTAGGTTGGCAAGGGACCTTGGGTTTATCAGGCAGCTTTTATCTAGTTCCCTTTCAAATACTATATGAACCATCACTAATGGGTTATATTGCTTTAACAACCCAGAATTCGGGGCAGTTATGCAAAATCTTGTGAGCGCTGCTTATAAATTAGGTCTGCCTTGACAGTTCTGTCTTTCTTTTCAGACTTAGCTGTGTGACGGGGGGGTTAAAAGCTTTTAACAGTATCTCTCTTGTCACAAACCTGTATAGTTGAGAGATTTTCTTGTTGATAGTTTTGTGTAGTCGTTATCTAATTATTTAGTGACCATTTGGGTGAGCTAGCTAGCCCTCTGTAGCCTTGCGTGCCTAAGAAGCCTTTGACTCGCCTCATCCTTCCCAGGGCAGGACATGCAAGACAAAGATGTTGATGTGGGCTCGCTTCCTTTCATTGCTGGACCCATTCGTGCTGGATTGGCTTAGTGATGTGTTAGTAGTTGGTGTATCAGTTTGAAGTATTCCCCCCTCCTCGCTGTTCATTTTCAAGCCAAATTGCCTTGTAAGCCATTTACCGTTTAGAGATTAGCAGACACTTTTATCCAAAGTGAATTACACGGCTTACAACTTCTACGTTCATCTACTTGTACAGTTGGATATTTACTGTTTCAGGTTAAGTATCTTGCTCAAGGAGACAACAGCTGGGGTGGCAACCTTTTGGTTAAAAGTCTGACCTTAACTTCCACACCACCAGCTGCCTCCCCCATGTGAGTGCAGTCGGATCCCACCATGCCTAAAGAAACAGTCAGTGCATCTGGTTTTCTGGAAATTGGTCAGTCGAGCAGTTTCGTTATTCCAATAATAACAAGAACGGTGTTCTACTGTTTAGCTTTTGTCTTTTAAGACTTCCGTGAAGCGTGTTAGTGAGTTGCAGGCATTGTCCGTGTCCTGAGCTTGCTTATTAGGTTGAGGGTTTCATGTAAACCAGCAGTAGAACTGGAGGACTTCTGTCCTCTGCCCTGACACTTCAAGATGGCATAATAGCACAGGCAGTAATGAAAGAATTGGCCAACTGATGCATTGCTTGAAAATGTATTCATTGTTCAAAAAATAGTTCTTGTTAAAGCTCTTAATTGTGCATTCGCTGGTGGTAAGCTCTCCAATCAAAGAAAATCTGGCTCACATGGGGGGCACATGGGTTAAGGGATATCTGTGGATGCATGGAATTGTGTGATTGAATTATGATATCTCGGTTAACCGAGTTAAAATAAGTGGCAATAAATGGACAGACTCTTCAAACGTGAAAAAAAGTTGCTTAAATCAGTGGATTTGGCAGTCATTGAGTGCTTAGGGTAGCAGTTTCAGATTCTGGAAAAGTCATCGATCTTCAGAGGTTTGGTGATGGCAATATAAACATCTGCAAGAATCTAAACCGACCAGGTTCCACTGTAGTGTCCATCATAAAGTTCAATGCCACAGGAATGGTGGCTACCTTGCCACTTATAATATTTCCAGTGGAACGAAAGAGATTAACATAATTTCCCCGTTATTTTCAAGACTCTTAGTTCATTGATCATTCGGTTAAGAGTTCAGTTTAGCAATTGAGCACTCCTTTGGTAACGAAAACCAGTAGACACAGTTTGAGCCAATAACAGGGTTTGGAAACACTGAAGGAACTCAAGCTCAGGAGACAAGATCAATTCAACCAGGTCTAGTGTGCCACCTTGTGGTGGGATTTATGAAAGCGAACCGAAGAATAATATTCCACAAAACACAAAATATCATACTAGTTTAATACAACGTAATTCTTTAAAAAAATGAAATGTCGAATGTTGATATTAAATTAATAAAATCGAGGTTAGTATAGAGTCGGATAGGTTGGTCAATTTTTATTTTTCCCTCAGTGGCTGTAACGAATGAAGAGGGTGAGATTGGAGCCGAAGCTACAAGTTTTGTCTCAAAATCCCTTGAGTAATATAACTTTTCATTACAATTTCTGACGTTTCGATTCGCAACTTGTTAAAGGACTCAAGTAAATGAATATAGCTATTTTCTTATCCGATAATGTCTACTGTAGGCTACTGTTAATAGTAATAATCGGTTTACTAGGAGTCAAATTACCGGTATGGTCATGAACGACAATTTAAAAACAATACAGTTTACGGACTGTCACAGAAGTGCCATTTTGTTACTTAAAAAGAAAAACAACAAACGTTTCTATAATAATTTATAAAATTGATAAAGCATCAAAGAATGCCACCAAGGCTGGTGCACCAACATTTAGTAATTATAGCTACTAAATCAGTATACTGATTCCTCGTATACATTTACATTGTAAAAGGCTGTAAAACAACCGTGTACAAATGTAACAAACGTTTGCCTGAAAACAGGGATCATTTTAATGTGTTTTAAATCCACATAACATCCAGAAGAAGGAAAAATCGTCTTCGCAGACTGTTACGTACACAGCCGCCTTCATGCAGGTATGGAACCGCGGTGATCAGCGCCAGCTCTAACCCAACGGTCCAGAACGTTTGATTTGTTTTATATCGTCTTATCTGAGATAACATGGCACTACCCTTTAAGACAACAGCGTCCCCTTTAATTTTTTGCATGTTGCAGGAAATCAGTAGTGCAGGGACTTCCGTCCATGGTTAAACAATTAACTATCAATAGCTAACAATACAGTCGAGCAGAGCCAGAAATCATGCCCGGATTTTCATACGGGGACTACCAGGTAAGAATACTGAGATATTTATAAAAAAAATTTGAATGCTACAAATAACAGCGTAACAAAGGGGAGTATTTGGAGTTAAAATAAATTTTATAATTAGATGAGCAGAGTTCGCTGTGGTATTGGCAACATTGTAAAGCCATGTTCAACCGTATTTTGAACTAAGTTATCGAGCATGAGAGTGGTTACTAGTTCATTGCTATTAATTCAAATGTCTAGTTTTGCTTAAACCAAAATATTTTAACTGAAACGTCATTAGTTTGCTACGGAAGTTGAACGCTAGTTGCAGACTACATTTGCTTATTAGGCAGCCAGCTATATTCTAGGACGTTGAAGCTAAATGAACACGACCAACATGCATTGCGATAATACGCAAGACCGTTCGCTGCAGGAAATGGCTTAGTTGCGAAGGTCCTCGAACTGGGTTGCGCATTAGAAATAAATCTGTTTACAGTTGTAATAACCGAGCTAGGTGACTACATAGAAATGAACAGCAGCGACAGCGAACTGAAAATACATTTTACACCGGGACAAGTAGAGCTATTACAGGTAGGAGTGACTCAAAACAGCTATTATAAATGAAAACACTGCCCTAACATCGATTGTTTAGATTGCAAACTCCGTTCTAGCTTTGAATGTCCATGTTATCATTGGCTACAAATAATCTGTCACATTACATATGCATTTTGACGCCACTAGCGACGTGATTATACCTAGTATGTTTGAAGATAGTGTCTCGATGCGGCTATACTAACTAAACCATTTAACACCGAATAACAAGAGTGGCTTACTTTTATTCCACATGACAGTGGTGAAGTTACTATATGCATTATGCATGGTTGTTTTAAAAAGGTATCGTGCTGTTCATGTTTAATGTGAGTAATTATATATAAGGTCATTTTAAACCTCAACTTAAATAGATTTGCTTCTATTTTTATGACGTTGCAACATGACATTTGATAACTTATTTGATTTTAATAAACAAAACCAAGCCCAAATTACATGTAATAACTTAAATATAGCACAACAGAACAGAGAGAGGCCCGGTGGGGAGGCTGAGGTGGGCCTGACAGAATACTGTGGGGTGGTGGTTCTGCTCTATAAATCTTGTGGATTCACAGTAAAATGTGGGTTTACCTGTTATTCTCAAAATGGGGGGGGGGGCAATACACAAATGGACAGAAAGACATGGTTTTAAAACTTAAACAGATCACCGCCCACTGGTGCAAATGTTGGTTGGTCTTCAAGAGAGAGGTCTGCATTGTAACCGAAACTGTGGTTCATAAATCGGTTTTGAAATGCATTCTATTAGGTGTTGATGAATCGGAAATGAGTGAATTGGCTCTAAATTTTTGTCTGTTTACAGCGTGTTTAACGTCAAACACATCTGAGAAAGGGCTGTCATGTTCAAATTTGAAATTTCTATGGTGTTAGAATGTGAGAACATTCTGTGTTTAGGTTATAAGACCATTGGAACATGCAGCTTTCAGCTGACAACAATCCTCTCAAGTGGTGGAAACTTTGGGCACCACAAGATATCCTCACCTTGTGTAACCAATCCGATTCAACCCCCCCTAGCCTCTAGCGAGGGATTGATCTCGGGTTGGCACAACCTCCTTACTGACAAGTGAAATGATTGTTGCTCGGTGATCTAAAGACTAAAGTCTTTAGCTTGAGGAACAGCTTGTATAGAAGCTTTGTTTAAACAGAAAAAACACCCCTGACAGAAATTGATTATTTATTAACAACCACTTGAAAAGCCGATAAGGATCAAAATCACATAAATCGATGGATATTTTTCTATTATTGATCCACAGTAGTATTTATCAACTGTTAACGGGCATCATGAAATTGCATTGTTTATGGGACAGTCGAACAAATAACATTAGCTGGCTAGCGATTACAATGAAGTTTAGCTTTGAGTGAAGGTTCCTTTAAGGTTTTGATCATTTTTACCAGAACTGATTATTATTTACACTTTCCCTAAGGATTAGGTTAGTTTATTTTGCCCGCCTAGTCGAAGGACGTGATTCTATTTGATATTTGGAGAAATGGAACTACGTATGAGGAAAACTGTTAATTGGGCTGATAAATAAAGAGACAATTAGGCATGAAACCAGACATTTGTTTTCAGTGGAAATCTTTAATCAGTAGTTCAGCATAGTAAGTGTGCAGACAGCTGCAGATGTTGACTACAGTTTTAGGTTTACAGTGGTAGTAACACAAATTGAATTAGCTCGCTAGTTTTAATAAAATTCGAACCACCAGAAAACCATAATTAAATTGTCCAATTAGTGTTAAAATTGAAGGAACTGAAATTGAATTCCCATGAAACCAAATAGTTAAAATAATTATGTGAAAATAAGGTAGTATAACAATATTCGTAGTTACTGTTAATATTTTCCTTTTCTTTAAAAAAAAAAAGAGGGATCTTAAAGGGGCCACGTAATGGTTAAAATTAATGTCCAAAAATACCTAGGTCTCTAAAAACACTAAGTGTTGTTTTTTGGAAGAAAAATAGAAAAATCAAGATATATTTTAAAGTAATTATTTCACCCTTGTTCCCACCGGTCATCGAAAATGGCAGTCTGTTGGTGTGTGTGCACGTGGTGTGTGTGCACGTGGTGTGTGTGCACGTGGTGTGTGTGCACGTGGTGGTGTTGGTGTTGAATATATAATAACTAGTGCCTCCTCACTTCCCCAAAGTGACATCACTCATGAACAGTACTAGCGTTATTTTACTAGATTATTGAACTAGATTATTTTCATCGTGCTAGAACGGCAAAATTAGTTCTCAGGAGCATAGGCTGCTAAAATCCTTAAAAGTCACTTTTTATGTGACTCTTGCTCATCATTGCGATGGCCAGGGAAAATTCATGGTATTTGAAAAAAAATCCTTCTAGGCTACATTTCACGAACTGTCACAGAAGGGCCATTTTATTTTTTAAGAAAACAACGAACATTTCTATTTCTAAAATTGATACTGTGTCAAAGAATGTCACTTAGGCTGGAATATTAAGTAAATATTTATATTGGAGTGTTTGAACTTTAAAAAGTTATGGGACACTCCATGTAGACTGCTGCACTAAAGAAAAGTCACTCATGTTATAGTCACGTTTATGTAAGAGAAGGGATATGCAAATATCAACTGTCAATGGTGTATTAAAATGAGATCCTCCTGTGACTTCTGTAAACTTCTGTAAAATGTACTTTTTCAATAATAGCAGTTTTTCTTCATCCACATATTATACAAATACATTTTTTTTTATACATTTCAAAACTGGCAAATCATGTTTTTCTCTACATATTAAACATCCAAATACTCTGATCTTTTTAAAGTCTCTTTTACTGACAGTGTCTTTACTGACACGTTTTTTGTTGTTAAAATATGGCCTTCCTGATACACCCTGAAGGAATGCAGTTGGTACACCGCTGACAGTATTGAGTATTGCTTTCCTTCTTATTTTCAGAACTTTTTAAACGCACAAGAGCCCAGTTGTTTAGCATATTGAAGAAGTGCACAAGACCATCAGTGCTAAACCTACTGCGTTAAGAGTGTGCTTGATAGTACTCATTCAGAAAGTCTTGGTATGTGTACTCGTTCTGAAGGCCTGGCTACAAAATAAGAGATAAAAAAATATATTTATCTGGGACTATAGGAATACAGAATATACACAATAGTTGGCAAGCAGACACCTTCACTGTATTACCCTGGACTGTTCTGGGAAAAAATGGGTCACTGAAAGGTATTGTTACTTTGTTTTTTGTTTTTCCTTTTAAATTTGAATTTGCTGGTACACTAAAAGTATTGGGACACCTACACATTACACCTACAGGAGATTTTATGACATCCCATTCTAAATCCACTGGCATTAATATCGAGTTGGTCCCCCATTTGTAGCTATAACAGCTTCTACTCTTCTGGGAAGGCTTTCTACAAGATTTTGAAGTGTGTCTGTTGGAATTTTTGTCCTTTCTTCCAGAAGAGCATTTGTGAGGTCAGACACTGATGTTGGAGAGAGGGCCTGGCTCGCAATCTCCGTTCTAGTTCAACCCAAAGGTGTTGGATAGGGTTGAGGTCAGGGCTCTGTGCGTGCCAGTCAAGTTCTTCCACACCAACTTTATCCAACCATGCATTTATGGACCTTGCTTTGTGCACTGGGGCACAGTCATGCTGGAACAGAAAAGGGCCTTTCCACAAAGTTGGAAGCATAGAATTTTCCAAAATGTCTTGGTAAGCTGAGGCATTAACATTTCCATTCAGTGGAACTAAGGGGCCTAGGCCAACTTTGTGGGAACAGTTTGGGGAAGGTCCTTTTCTGTTCCAGCATGACTGTTTTCGTAAATCGACGTATTTCCGTAATCGATTACTTCGATGCGTCACCCCAGCCCTAAATGGAACAGATGGTTAGTTAGCTATGTTTATGTGGATATAACTTATTTATCTGTTCCCAAACCCCTTCCTGCTGAATTCCGGAATGGCCAGGAGGAGATTGGAGAAACAAGTGTAAATACTGCAAATATGTGACCGTTCCTGCAAAAAATATTTGCTACAGACCAGTCAATGTAATAGTTTGCCGTTATATGGAGAAATCTTTTTGTGTGTTATAGCAGAGCAGGATCAATTCCCCTGTTGTCGTTACAATTTCAGTTACAGGGAACTGTGAATGCTAGGGAATGCCTCGTACGTTGAGAAATCCACTTTGTCTCATTTCTCGGCCTTTGTATCCCACCCTAGGAGAGTGTGGCCCTGCCGTCCAGGCGGGCTTTAGTTACTGGTGCCACGGGGCTCCTCGGCCGTGCGGTATACAGGGAGTTTCAGAACAATGCCTGGCACGTGTTAGGTACTGGCTACAGCAGAGCACGCCCTCGATTCCTCAAATGCAATTTAATGGACGAGGATGCCGTGAGAGAAGTTCTACAGGATTTCCAGGTGATTATGTTATTTTCTTATTGTCATCAGCATATTACGGTAATGGCTATTGTTGTTGTTGTGTCAATATTATTTCTGTGCTTTTGCTTTAACAAAATTGGCTTCCCGATGTTACAAATAGCCCCATGTGATTGTACACTGCGCTGCGGAGAGGAGGCCAGATGTGGTTGAGCGCCACACAGAAGCTGCAATGAATCTGAATATCCATGCATCTGCAACTTTGGCAAAAGAGTCAGGTGAGCCGCTTCTCTACGTTATTGGTTTTATTGCGTCGTTCACAGTTAAGGGCATAGTGGTTTACTCAAGACCATTCAACTCTGCAAAGTTCACATAAAGTGCTGGGTTACAGATCAAAACCTGATTAAACGGAATTGAACCCACAACATTACTTCCTTCCGCAAACCAACCCGACCCACAAATTGAGCCAAATCCCAAATTGCACTTAACTAAACTAACTAAGTACGTTTTATTATTATACAAGTATCATCAAGGATCTATCCAAATTCATTGTCCTTCATTTTAAGCTATGATATTTCCGCTGACCGCTGGCTAGAAAGTAAGTAAATTTTATGAATATAAAATCAGAAAATCGGTTGACCCAATCGGTCGACCTGACCCAGACCTGACCTGAAAAATCGTATTACAATTCCTACCCAAACCCAACCAGCTTCACGGTTTGCCCAAGTTCTCCAAGATGCTTGAAAAATCTATCTACCAATTTTCTTATAAAACTTCACAACAGTTTACCTAAGAGAATTGATGCAGTTTTAATGGCAAAGGGTGGTCACACCAAATATAGGTATATATCTTTTTTTACCGTTTGGTGTCCTTTGAAGTATTTATTTTATTTATTTATTTACAACCCCTAGCCTTGGGATCATATTGGATTCAAAAATGTATTTCTCCTTATCAACAAATATAAGAACAATACTTACTTCCATTTATATCAATGTCATATAAAAAATTGTTATCAATGTTGCTGAGTTATATGTTGCAAAATTATTACACTCACACAACTATTTTTGGATTGTTACGTGGCGCAACGGACTGGATTGACCAAGTTATTAATGTCTTACTTTGTGATCTTTGAATATTTGTGTCCTGTACTAGAACAAGCAAGACTTATATTCTTTCTTGTACTCTCTCTTTATATTTATTTTAAAATGCTTCCAGCTGGGATTTTCCTGATCTACATCAGCACAGACTATGTGTTTGATGGACGTAACCCTCCCTATGGAGAGAATGATGCCCCCAGTCCATTAAACTTATATGGCAAGTCCAAGCTGGAAGGGGAGAGGGAGGTCCTGAGACACAACCCAGGTACAGATCAGTTTGTTATCCTTATGTCCCAGCTGTCATTTTCAGTAAGGGTGCACCTAAATGGGTTTTCATGGCCACGCTTGGTACACATGCAACTCAGTAGTGAGGTGCCCATCACTAACTTATATGACTACATACCCCCATAGAACATAACATATCCATGTTATATATAAAGAACTTTAATTTTCTAAAGTTAATTACCAAACTATTCATAACGATAGTACTTTTATTTGTACAGCACCACTGACCCGGTCATCTACTGTAGCGCTACTCTAGCTCAAGTCAAAATGAAATGAAATTTAAAGGCTTTGTTATGGTTGGTTATCCTATGAATCTTAAAACTTTTAAATGCGCTCTTGGCCTAAGCACATTGAGCCACAACAACTTTCGCATAGGCGTTTTCCATCACACAATCGGTCTAAAATATCCGCCGTAAGACTTACTGGCCAATTTGGCATTTTTAACCCACTGTCTGGCCAATGCCGACATTAATGGCTGATCGATCGGTGCACCCTCTAATTGTCAGAGCTTAAAAAGTAACCCTTTATTCTGGTCTGTGTCCTCTGCTTTCTGCTGTTGGTGGCTGTGGTGCCATGTGCTCTGTTGTGTCTCCTGCTGTTAATCTGTAATTTCCCTCCACGTGCTCTGTGGGTGGGGATATGTGCGCGCACTCTCGATTCTTGTTTGGTAACTTGTTTTTTTTTAAATTCAATTTTAATTATTATTTCTCTCCGATATACCCTTCCATCCCCAGGTGCAGCAGTGCTGCGCGTGCCCATTCTGTACGGCGAGGTGGAGCGCGTGGACGAGAGTGCGGTGACTGTGTTGTGGGACCGCGTTCAGGAAGGCGCGGAGAGCAGCACCATAGACCACTGTCAGCAGCGTTTCCCCACCTACGTCAACGATGTGGCGCGTGTCTGCCGGCTGATGGCTGAGAGGAGGCTTCTGGTGAGCGCCCACAGGTGCTTTGGTTTGAGGGAGACAGTGTAAGGAAAAAATCCCAAGCATAAACTTCACCCATAATAACATAAAATTACTCTCACAGGTACGATTCCTTGCTCAGATCCCGTCAAAGATATGTGGAGCCTACAAATTGAAATAATGAAATCCGGATTTGCTTCTCCTCTTCCCAGGACCCATCCTTACGAGGGATATTCCACTTTTCTGGCAAGGAGCAAATGACTAAATACGAGATAGCCTGCGCAATTGCCGACGCCTTCAATCTTCCCAGCAGCCACCTCATACCGGTGAGAGTAAAGCCCCTACCTGACGTTTGAATGGCAGCCTGTGATGTAGTGCTTAGAGCATTGAAAACCTGTGGTCGATGGTTTTAATCTGAAGTGATATGAGGTAAAATGAATACTCGAACAGGACTTTCTCATTAGAACTTGCCAGTTTTATTACACTGACGTGTCTCAGGTTTCAGCTTTCCTTATCTTTCATTTGAGTCAGAAGAAAGAGCTTTGATAGATTTGTTAGAGGGCATGTGTAGGTAATTAACTTTGGTTATTCGCCTTAACCCATTAAGTTAGCCCATAACCACAAAGTCTTTCTGCAAACTCTACATGAGATAAATTGGAAAAAATGCGAATTAATTTATAGAAACGTTACAATTTTGAAGCTCACCTGCTATATATTTATATGTATTAATGAGATTCGGCTTGGTTGATTCAAGGCATGTCAGCCAGAGGAGACCTCAAGAGTGATGTTAATATGAGGCACTGAAAACAAACTAATATGGAGTAGAATCATAAAGTTATTTCTTCTTACTGAAATTATTCTTTATTACTGAGTGACTAATGTTCCTGAAACAATGTAATCGCTTCTTTGAAGATTTTAAGACTACTTTAACAGTCACCCTTTCGGTGTTTAGGCCTTCTGGGTAAAACTAACCCCCTAAGTATAGCCCACAATTGATTATGGTAACAGTTGGGTGTCTATCAAACTTTACACTCTGGTGTGAAATTCGCTGAACTGAAAAAAGTGTGCATCCTCTTCTCCCTGCATTGTAGGTACCGATTGTGCTAAACTTCCTCTAATATATGCACACTATTAATGAACCATGACACATTCAGTACACTAAAAATAACAAAAATAATTCATTTAAAAGTAAATTCTTCCAAATATTGAAAAGTTTGATTGTATGGTATCACTGCAAATAAACCCAGATCGTCCTGAAGGTTGGGCATTCACAACTCGTTGTTTTCCCAGTGCTTCAGTATGGGTATTTAATGTGTTTTATTTTCCCCTCCGCTCCACCGCTCTTCCGTCTGGCGTGGGATCTCCCTGTCTCTGCAGCTGACTGAGCAGCCTGCAGGGGCTGGGGCCCTGCGACCCCAGAACGCCCAACTGGAGTGCTCACGGCTGGAGTCGCTGGGACTGGGAGTGGAAGGCACCCCGTTCAGAACCGCCGTGCGGGACAGCCTCTGGCCCTTCCTGTACGACAAGCGCTGGCGGCAGACAGTATTCCATTGACGAGAGGAGGCCAGAAAACTGTTGGTGTGTCGGTGTAATTTAACTTCTAGAGACAATTGGTGGCTGTTTTTTAATTATTATTTTCTTTTGTCGCTAGTTGATTCATTACATTCTTAAAGATGTTCGATTACTTCCTGTTTTGTCTGGGTGTCATACAAAGCCTTGGGGCTGTAGAGACACGTTTATGACCGAATATTTTATCTCTCTACTCACAAAGTAACATTCCCTGTACAACTGGATCATACATTAGCTTCCTCTGCTGGATACCCTTAGAGAAGGCTCTGTTTTTGTTTGTTTGTTTGTTTTTTTTACTTTTTTTGAAGGTTTTTTACCCCACCTTGTTTATGCCACCAGGTTAGCCCCTGGGAAGTTATTGGATGTAATTTTCCGTCCTTATGAAAGAAATTTCATTTTGTCAGTATATTGCGTCGAAGTTGTTTGGGTTGCAAAACAATATGGAAATGTTCGTTTTTTTTTGTTTGTTTGTTATGTACACAGTTACCTTGGGTTCCAAGTTTGAATTCTGTATTCCCATTGTAAATCAGCTGTAGGTTAAAAAATGAAAAGCACAAATGTAAAGTTTAAAGAGGGAATCCTACCGGAACTAATCAATGGTGATGGAAGACTTTAAAATGATGTAAATGTGTCTGATAAGCAATGCTAGTAGTAGAAATAAAAATTCAAACAAAACGATAATAGTGATTTTAATACAGATCCTAGATAATTTTAGTTATGATGAATATTTACTAAAATCTTCAAGGACAAAAGGAATATTTATTTTTAATAATAAATAATAATTCAGCCCTTTGTTCAGGGGTCGGCAGCTGTGATTGCTAATGGTGTCTGCTGGTAAGAAACGATCTTGCCTAGCGATCCAGGCTAACGCCAGACATTAATGTAGGGATTTCTTGAAAGCCTGCAGATATTGGACATAACTGATGAGGAAATTGTAAGGATTTCATTTATTTGAAAATTTTTGGCGCAGATTTTCTCTTAGAATTGTTATCAATGATCGTTGCTCATTGATAGGAGTAGTGAAACGTTTGTTTGTTGTTGAAAAAACCCTTCTATGATCATTGTGATAAAATTCTATAAATATAAACTTAACATAAGTCTTCTCATAGCATTATGTTGTGTTCTGTGTCTGGCTATAAAATGGGATTAGATTTCCAGACTGGCTCAGTGGTTAAAGGTGTTCACCCGAGCACAGACAATCCCACCTCCCGCCCGACAGAGACCTGTGTGCGGGTTTTGTCAGGATTGTATCCAACGCCTATCCTTTGCCGATTTGTGTCTGGGAAAGATGGGGATAGTTGGCAGGGCTTCTCGTCTGTTGGGGTTCAAAGGTGACGAGCTGAGATGCATACGAGTAATTGGCGATTCCAAATGAAAGGAAAAACATTGATGTGATGTGGTTTAGATGCATTTGGTAACTTGAAGATAGAAGGATACATTTCATCAATGTGGCCGCTGGTAAAGAAACTTTCACGGACATGGCCAGCTCCAGTCATTCATGGCCTGCACTCGTTTTATCAATTTAACAGTTGCTGGTGTTTCGAGTGCAAACAGGTCAGGTAACACAGGTCAAATACATTCATAGCCAAGGCTGTCTGAATTTGACTGCTTGTGATGCACTCATTTTTGTGAAAATAATATTCTTCCACACAAGAGGGCGACATTGCGCTATGCCGAAACAGTTAAGCCCGTTGTCTCTTGTGACTGAGGTTCTCAAATTGAGCCTGTTTACCATTTGCATTTCCACCTCGTACCTCCTCTTGTCATGTGTATAGCCAGGGGAGGACAAATGGATTGTCTCTCAGTGATTGCCTCTGTGGTTTTGAGAGCTTTATTTAATTTTGTATCTCTACTTTATTAATAGTTTAAAATATTTAATATAAATATTTTAACAAGTATTTTGGGTCTATTTAAACTGATTGCCTGTCTACATTTCCCCCCAGTTACTTTATTCTGCTTCCAGAATTGCAGTTACCCACATGTTCTTTTGTATATTTTAGCAGCATGTGAGACCATTCCTTAATTTGGTTTCCAATCGTGCACCACCGCTGTTGGTCGCAATCAGCTAATGACATGAGCTGCATTCAAACCAGTGAACTCCATCTCATTGGGCTCCGGTTGTGTTTGGGCTAGCCCCTTTTCCGACTGAGCCACTCAGGAGGCAGGCGAGCTGTACTTTTAAAGTGAAAAAGAGGCATGCTTCAGGTATATTGTACACTGACTAAATTGGTCTGATTAAACTGTTCACAATATTAATAGCTGCAATAATTTGCTCGTGAAGCTTTCAAATAATAGTATTTTTTTTAAAAGTTGTAGCAGTACCACTGACTGCTTAGACAAAATATGCATTATCTATCATTATTGCTGCACGGGACGTATTCTAAATAAATTTGATAATTAAATCATGGTACTCGTGCGACAAATTCATTGCAGCAAATGTTGAGATGTTTAATATGATAATGGAACACCAGTTCTATCGGAACAATTTTTCGACAACATACTTGGAATGAAAAATAATTCTTCACCTATGGATAGGCCATTTCTATAGGGAATTCCAAACATACCTACCCCAGGCTTCTAAGGGAATCCTGTCCCACCTATCATCAGAAAATGTTCTCCATGCTGGATGCATGTACAGGGATGCCCTTATCTCTTAACCAAAGCGATCCATTTATACAGCTGGATATTTACATGCAATTTACTGCCTAGCTCAAGGGTACATGGCCGGATTAAAGTTTAGGCACAATCATTTTTTAAATACAATACACATATCCCATGTAGGGAGAGTAAATGAACCAATCCCCTGAAACCAACTCTGAAATAAAACAAATGATTTGTTACTGATCTACCCCCACCTCAGTTTTGAGTTAAAGATGTAGCTGGTTGGGCAGCTGGTGGTGGTGTGGTGTTGTGGTTATGGCTGGCTTGTAACCAAAAAAGGTTGCTGGTTCAAGTCCCACTCCAGCTGTTGTACCCTTGAGCAAGGTTCTTAACCTGAATTGCTTCAGTAAAAATATCCAGCTCTATGAATGGATGAATGTAGAAATTGCAAGCTCTTTGGATAAAAGTATCTGCTAAGAAACTAAAATGTAATGTATATACTATTGTTGGCCGAAAGTATGTGGACACTCCTTAAAAATGAGTGGATTCTGCTATTTCAGCCACACCTCTTGCAGGTGTCCAAAATCAAGCACACAGCCTTGCAATCTGGCTGCAGTTAATTGTCAAAGTTCTTGCAGGTTGTCTTTCCATGTCTGTCATGTCCCTAGTCTCTCTTCAGGCTGTGAGGGCTGGTGGAGCGGTTTAATTGCACATTAAAAACCATGCGGTCCAAGTTTATACACGACGACAAGCGAAATTGTGATTAGTGGTCCGCTGTTGTTTGGGGAGTGGGAGGTTCCCCATGCCTCCACTGGGCTTCCCCCCATTTTAATTGCTGTATTGCCATCAGCCACAGTTATCTTGGACCTAATTTAGGAAGGAGGGTTCGAGCCCCAGTAAGAATGTGATGATGCTGCCGCCTATCTGTATGATATTGTAATTTACAGCAATTATTGGGAGTAATATATGCGCTATCTGCGGTCTGTCCCTAGCACCATGCAAGTACCTCACGACAAACTCCGGCAATCAGATGGAGAGAGTGAAATTGTAACAGATATAACAGATATTGCACTACCATGCCCTTTTAACAAGTACTGCAAGAAGATACAAAGACTAGTGCAACAAAAGAGATAACACATAATACAACTAAGTAAAATAATCACAAGCGTAAAAATGTAGCAGTCACTTCCTGGGAGGAGATTCAAGAATGTGGTGTGAGTGTATTTTTTGGAAAAGGTACATTTTCAGTTTCCTCTTGAAGGCAGTAGAAGCTTCGGATCGTCCGGCTGTCTCGTCAGAGCGTTTCACCATTTGCGTGAGAGGGATGAAAAAAAAGTTGACCGGGTGATGTTCAGATCCGCAGAGAAGGGAATACTAGGTGTCCAGCTGAGGAAGAACCCAAGGGTCTTGTAGGGATGTAAGGTGAGATGAATGTGCAGAGGTAGCCAGGAGCTGAACCAATGGTAGCTTGGTAGTTGAGGGTGAGAATCTTGTGGTGGATTCTGGCGGCAACAGAGAACCAGTGGAGTTTGATGAGGATGGGGGTAGCATGGGTAAACTCCTGTTAGTCAAATACCACCCGAGCAGCAGCAGCGCTATGGATTGGTTGGATAGGTCTAGTCGAGGAAATTCAGAAAATCATTTGTAACGGGAGGAACTCGAGTTGTCTACTGGATTTGAAGTTGACTTCAAATTTACTGCCTTTGCATTAGAAAGAAATTTGTTTACCTTCATCCACAATGGGTAGCCAGTGAAAATCCACTTCATATTATCATGCCATCAGCATTCCATGGTCCAATATCCCCGATTTTCAAATATTAGGACATTCTGCTTGACTTCCTATATGCATTCGTAAATAAGATATAAAAGTGATTATGAGTGATATTAACAGTATAACAATGTGCGCACATTTTCATACACCAACAAGTCTCGGCGGCTTGCTCCTGCTGACACACACACACTGCACTATTGCTCCTCAATATGACCTCCGCGCTTTATAGAAGCTAAAAATGTCTTCAGATCTGGACTGTATAAAAAAGAGGTCAGAATGTGTGTATTTCAAAGTGCTGGACTCAACCTCATTTGGCCAATTGTGTCACACCGAGTAGCCGTTCGGTTTCCTGGCATGCTTGCAGAACGGCCGATTGTTCTCCAGGGAAAACCGCATGTGTCCCATCTTCTTCTGTCAATGATTTCCCTTTAACACTACACATACGCAAATAATGACAATAATGACAACACTGCTGGTTGGTTTACTGAATTGCATGCTTTACCAAGAATGGTTCATCCCTATATCAGAAACTATAGTTGCCACAGTGTGTAATTGTGATTTTCCTTTTGTGAATATTTTTCTAAATGTTATCCATGTTTTATATCTCAATGTAAGCAAACAACCAAATAAAAGATTTCAAGAAAAAACTTGACTCCTTCTCACATGAGGCTGTCAACTGCCTATCCCTACTTCAAGAAAGCAGGGTGATGTCAAACCCTCCCAATAAAAGTTAATTTTCATCTACTTGTCTTGGTTAGTGCTTTTTGCTGTTTTATTACCCTTCCTAGACATATCTTAAAGCATCGATTGATGTAGGTTATCATTTACTTCCTTTTATGACATGTCTTGTAAGGAGCAACATATTTAGGTGCCTTCATCCAGTTTGGATGGGTTTCATTCTACCTGGTCAAGGAATCGAATTATTTTTATGACTAGTAGCTTATGATTCCAATATAATGTTGAAATTCAGAAAATCGTCTCTTTGAAATCCCTCTGACACCAGCAAAGAGCTTCGGGAAGACCTCACAAGGTGATGCCAAATTCCTTGTTGAAGATGGAAAACCGATTGTGACATGGAATGACTGTGATTAGTCATTATTAATCACTGCTGTGACTAAAATGGAGATGGAATACTCAGATGTTGACACTCGACAGTCTACATGTATAAAGAGCTACAACGAATAATATGAAAGGTGTTGACCTGCACAATGAATCATCAAAACATCAAAGAAGTGGCATCCCATGAAATAAGTGGCATCCCATGAAAGAAGTGGAGGTGGCCATGCTACAGATGGGCACTCAACAGTGGACGGGGTGGAAGGATGGGGTCTATATCTTAGGTGGCATGACACAAAAAACTAAACATGTATCAATTAATTGTTTCATTCATTCAAAACCCACCAACTGAAAATTAATTAATTCATCCATTCATACGGGTTTTAAGAGGGAGACTGAGATCTCCTCTCCTTTTAAAGGCTGGTTACCCAGAGTCTTCTCCAGGGCCATGGAGTGAGGCCACAGGGGCACGGAAGAAGGTCAGAGTTGGTCTCTGCAATGTGTAGATTTGACACTGGACCCACAACACAGGGAGAGAGTACATGAGGTGCCAAAAATGTGACGGACGCGTTTCCCTTTGCATGTGAGAAATGTGGTGTAGCCCTGCATGTCGAGAGCTTCAAGGCCTTTCATGTGAACTGCTAAAACTGTATCCAGGAGAGGGAGGGAGAGAGAGAGAAAGAGAGGTAGAAAGGGAGATCATGGAGGACTCGTATGACAAAACTTCCCATTCTGAATGTCTTTTGAAAGAAATTGCCCGTATGCACTAACCCTAACCGTATGCACTGAGGCGCAACTTAATGCCGGCACTTTGTTCTGCACTATGTACCACCACTTTAAGGCAAATGGGTTTGTTGATGACTGGTTAGATTTGCATGCATTCAAGATCATTTAGACCATTTTTTCATTGAGTTTTCATATTCAAGAGATTATATGCTAGAGGCAACTTTTTTGGGTGTCACATTAAATGTTCTTAAATGATACATTACGTAATAAATTTGTTTATGTTCTTTTCTGTTGAAAGCAGTTGTTTTAAGTTGAGATGCCGAACGTTCTTCAATTTGACATTGAAGGGGTGCATGTTATCTTGCTATAGTGTTGTACATTCAAATACGATTTAGAAGAGAAAAAAACAAAACCTGGGGAAAAGAAATGCAAAACATGTTCATATAGGACACTATTAACATGACTATATGCATGAAACCTTTGAGAATAATTTGGGCACAAATATGTTAATACAAGCGTTTCTTCGAGATGTATATTTAAAATTTTGCAAGGGCGGCTTGGAATAGGCGACTTGGGGGGAAAAGCAGGACGGCTCTCTCTCAAATTAACATGTAGGAAAAACCCTGTTACAGATTCAGTCTCTGAACCATCAACCAGCATTGGAACAATGCCAGACTGCCGAGTGGCACGTACACACAGGGCAGTTGGGGTCCAAGGTTAGTCGCCTGTCGATGTGTGTGTTTGTGGTGTGAATGTGAGGTAGCTAGCTGCTCTGCTTGCTAACTAAGCAATAGTACAACATGCAATCTTGCAAAGATGACATACTGTAACAGTGTGTGTGGCATGAAATTCATGGCAGAGGGAGTGGACAATTTTCAAGGTGACGTAAAAGCCTTGTTCAGCTTTAGTGCCGTTGTTGTGTGCCTGTCAGAGCTAATGCCACAATCCACGTTTATGTCCTGAGCAAGACAAAACCACCATATGCACACACACACACTCTTCTAAGTTTAAATAACCATTCAAAAGTCATCCACCAACACACATTTTTGGATCTTTCTTCAAGAACATTATTGTCTTCATACTTTTTTTCCTGCCATATTTCTCTGTATGGCAGCTGAGGTCAACCAGTTATTTTCTCCCTCCCCCTGCCATACACCTTCTATCAGTCAATGAAAGAGGTTTGGCCCCCTACTTCTCCCCAGTTATCTAAGACATAATAAAAGTGTGTGACATACATCATACATTCTCATCAATTGCTATAAATATCCTTCCAGACAAATACTTTACTCCATCAGACATTAGCAAACATGGACCATTTCCCTAAACTAAATGAAGCTGGAGGTTTCCAACTCCTCAGGTCACAGTATTTGTGCGGTGACAGTAGGAGTCAGAGCTACAGTGTAAGACCGCTCCAAAAGGATCTCAATATGAAGGTCACCTTTTTTAGTTGAAGGACAAAAAACTGAACACCAGTAGTTTTTCTGTTCTGCAACTAGACATTTCTCTTGGTGGAGATACAAGATTAGGACGATCATTGTTAACTGTGTATCTAAAAATCTATTTCAATAATTTACTGTGCAGATTACTGTTACAATTTCTATAATGAGAAAATTTGTTAGTAAGTAAAAAAAAAATAGAAACCAAAGACTGCAGTTCATCTTGGCCCATGGAATACTTATATATTCGACTGCTATGTGGATGTTTGTAAAAATATTTACACCTGGACTACATCATTTATATAGACACAGTGGTGCGGTGGTTAGTGCTGCTGCCTCACAGCGCCAGGTGTCCTGGGTTCGAGTCCTGGCTTGGGGTGCCTGTCTGTGTGGAGTCTGCAAGTTCTCCCCGTGTCCACGTGCATTTCCTCCAACTGTCCAGAGACTTGTGGGTTAGATTCATTGGCCATGTTAAATGGCCCTGTAGGTGTGTGTTGCCTGGTGTCCCTGTGACGCTCACCAGGATAAGTGGACTAGAAAATGGATGGATATCCACAGGTGGTTTTGGACAGAATGGTATGGCTGTTGGATCAGAATATGGACCCTTTATAGATTCAGAGTGTTTTCCGATGGTTGGTTCGTAATTTCAATAAGTGCACACTGGATGCTCCGGTAAGTGTTTCTTTTTTACCTGTCGTAGCAACTAATGTCAACTCTGTGATTTACGATGGCGTTGAGTGACGATTAGTTTGGGCAGACTGGAGCCCTGACGACATTTATAATTAAGGTTTCGCCAAAAGAAAGTATTTAATCATCCAAAGAATAGTCGATTTCCAGGTCAGGGAACTTCCTGGAAATGAACAAAAACGTAAAAGGTTTTGTAAAAGCTATTAAATATTAAATAATTATAAAATACAACATAAAAATTAAATAATTTTGTAAAATAAAGTTTTTCTTGGCAACCATTTTGTTTGTTTTCTCTCTCTTGATTCTTAAGCCAATTTTTCAAATGGTTGCTAAGTAATGAATGTAGCTAAGTAATGAATAAGTCATCTCTCACTCCCGAGCGTGAATGTCAACATGCTTGTCTGCTGTTTTTTTAAAGGCCAGGATAGTGGGAAATTACTTAAGTGCTTAACTGCTGCCAATGGCTGGAGAATGATATTGGCAAGATTAGACTATATTAAGTGTTTTGACATTTTCAAAGTGAGGCCCAGCCGTAAAGGGGAAAAACTATAGTCTCAGTCTCTAGATACTCTAAGCATGTTTAATTAATTTACTATGTAAATTGTTTGTTTATTTTAAGCATGTATTTCTCTTGTGATCAATTAAAGTTGTTAATTCATTGATAATGAGAAGTTGTAGGAATGAGATGACACACTGAACTCAAGATATCAATATTAAATTAAAAGCTATTGCATCATGTATACTTGCATGCCTTGGGTATGTCATAGAATAAAGCAAAGAAGCTGTTAAAAGAGATGAATTATTGCTCATTCTAAAAAAGATGTTCTAAAATGGCCTGGATACATTTGTTGGTACCCCTTAGAAAAGATAATAAATAATTGGATTATAGTGATATTCCAAAATAATTTGTTTATTTAATTATTATCTGTGAAGAGGCAGACGATCTAAGTGCAGCTTTTAATGAACCAAAAGATAAACAGAGAACTCAAACGAAACGAAACGAAAGGAACCGCAGGAAACCAGGCACCGAACATGACAACACAATGTAAAGACTGACAAAGAAACCAGGGAAAACAAGGGCTTAAATACACAAGGGCAAACAAGGGAACACCTGGGGAAAACAATCAGGGGAAACTAATCAAGAATTTCAACATAAAAGTCAAGGCAAACGGAATACGTGACAGTATCACACATGCCTCGAATCTTGGACTCAGTCATTCAGCCTATTTAAATGGAGGAAAGTTGTCACTGTGCTGTTTGGTATCATCGTGTGCACCACACTGAACATGGACCAGAGAAAGCAAAGGAGAGAGTTGTCTGAGCAGATCAGAAAGAAAATAATGGACAAGCATGGTAAAGGTAAAGGCTACAAGACCATCTCCAAGCAACTTGATGTTCTTGTGACAATTAAATATGACATAAACCATGGTGGATGCCAATTACTTTTGTCAGCTTCAAGTTATTTCAGAGGAAATTGCACATTCTTAATTTGTTGTGGAGGGGTACCAACAAGTTTGACCACGTCTGCATATATTGTGCCTATGTTGTGCAAATCTATGTTTGTTATCTGGGTCTCTATACCAATGTCGAATTGTGTCATAGTGAACGATAACAACGGTATCCATGTAGGAAATGTCTTGTTTGAGGTCTGTCTTTTTAAATCCGAACCACATCCACAAAGCACCTTTTTTTAGGACAAAACTGGCTGTCCTCCATATCTTCCTTATGTGTTTGTCTTTAATGTAAACATTTTTATTTGTGTTTTCACATGTTCAACTTGTTTAATTCCCTCTCATGGGACTTTTGCGGTTATTGCCTTAGTTTGTTATTTTAGGTTATTGTTTTGGTGGGAAACCCATGAGAGGAGAACTGCAAATATTTTCATTGTTTTATTTACATTTGGTTTGTGATGTTTGTTGATAATAAAAAACGGTCCAAGGAACCAAGCTTCTACTTTACCTCACCTCACTCCTGAACTGTGCGCTATCACCTGCCATTTTTTCATCATGTTTGCTGAAGCCCTTTGATTCCATAATGAGTTTATTCTAGTTTTCTCTTTGCAACAAATTATTGCCTATTATTTTCTGAATGACAAAACTATGCCAAATATGTAAGTAGTAAACTGAACAATTTATATATTACAATTATAAGTAGGTAAAGTCAAAATGCACATCTTAGCATGGTCCTTATAAGCATGGTATACTTAAAAAAAAAAAAAAATGTACACCACTCAGCGTTACTGGAAATGAAACCGTAATCTGTAGCTGAAGGTGAACCTTTGGGACGTGCACTACGAGCTGGCCATACGGTCTATGTTGCGCAACCATACCATCTGTATCTGGATGATATGGAGTGGTTCAAATTCTTAAAGGTGTGTGCCCTTGCTTTAGGAAGTGTAATGTGAAAATCAGTGAGAACAGCTGTGCTAGTACACCGACAACCTGTCTGGTTTTTATATACATTAATTTATTAACATATTTTTGTCCTTTCCACTCTGACGGATGGAGCTGGCCCTGGGACACATGTGTGTGTGTGTGGAGCTGAGAATGGAGCTGGGGGCTTGGGCAGGAGAAAACGCTGAACCTCCCAACAGCAGTTGCTCCCGACACTCCCGCTGGACCACCTCCTGGAGTAGTCCAAACTGGTGTTGTAGCCGTTGCCACCTCTTGGTAGTGAACCTCCCTTGCTTGACAGTCCATCTGCTCCTGTTCTGCTTTTCCATGAAGGAAGGAAGCAGTTCTCCAAGGGTCCAGGCGCCCTCCACATCGGGATTCACACAGCTCCTTAGATACATTTTCCTCAGTATTCTTCTGCTTCGCCCAGTTGCCGCTCTTGGCCCGACATCTTCACTGGGGTTTTTCCACTGTACCTATGGAATAACCCCCTCCCAAACGGAGTTTGTGAACTGTCGCTCATTTAAACATGCACGAGCGCGCCTCCCTTGTGAGCAGCTATGAAACCCAGCTGCCAGTCTGAGTTATTTAGCCTCCTTTTTCAATGTAGTGTCATAGATTATGTGTCCTGTACACATATCTAATACACCATGAATGCACATATTCATCTATAGGTATATGAGTTAGATGATATGCAGCTATAAATTATGGACGTAAGTTTTGAATAACAAAATTAAGGTATAGGTCCTGTACATGGTTACCAACAATACAAATACAAACAGGCGGTAAATCCAAAACATTAACGTTAACATAGTTAACATTGTGTGTTTGTGACAATGACAACAGAAAGTCACCCTATTTGTCTTTTTGGCCTTTAAAACAATAAAAGCGTGTATTTTCCGAACAGACACTGATATAGTACGTTTATGGGCACTACTCCCCCAATTCTCCCCTTGATTGGTCGCCATGAACGAACCACATCGTCATTCTTACAAGCCTTGTCAGATGAAATTTTTGAAGGCAACCCAAAGCGATTGACAGCTTCCACAAAGCTGTCAAGCGTAGTTGAGGCTGATTTGTTGACGGCAGCTGTAAGGAATAAAATAATTCTGCAGAAGCCCACCATGGGCTAGTCCACCGTGGACAACAAACCTCCACCTGAGTAAAGAAGCTTTGATGTTTATTATTTGTCTTCTGCACTAGTGTGTAAGTCGAAAAAAAACTTATTTTAGATTTCCAAACACGTTTTCTGAAAGAAGAACAAGGAGTTCTGCAACAGAAGGTTTTGCCCCATAGAGCCCTGATCTCAACATCATTGAGGCTGTCTGGGATTACCTGGACAAACAGAAGCAAGCGAAACAAAGTCTGTAAAATAACTGTAGAAAGTTCTCCAAGATGCTCTCCATGATCTACTTGCTGATTGTCTTATAAAACTGCACGAGTTTACCTTGTGTAGTCGCTACTTGTTATTTTGGTGTTCGTTTGTTTCCACTTGTTTCAATATAAATTAGTAATTGCCATTTGTCATTTGTCATTTTTCAATTTTTTCATTGAGTGTTTGAGTTTATTTTGTTTATACACACAGGAGCAAGGGGTAAGCCGCCCAAGGGTTACATTATTACATCACGTAGTATACCCAGTGTTTAGAACATTAGGTTAGGAACGGGTGCCACCCCATGTATTTGTATTAGTAAGCTTTTTTCGTTTGGCTGTTTAGATCTTTTTATGACTTTTTTTGCTTTGGCACCGTTCTCCGTTCCCTTGTTGTCCCTGTGTCGTTTTATTGTCAATAAATATTATTCATTACACTTTCAGTAACTTGTTTGGGTCCATTGTGTAACAACGCACAACTCCCACCTGCTCTGGGCTTCCTTTCCCCTAGTCACCAATACCACCTGAAGGGTCGTAACATCACTTACCTTATCTCATGCTCCTGCAAACATCCACGTATTGTCCTCTCAGACAGACCAAAAATAAATGTTACACCGCTGAAAATGTATTCCTTGATCGTCTCGACGGGTACGCTAATGAGCAATGAGGAAATGAATAGCAGAATGCGGCAGTGCAATTGTTTTTTTTGTCACAATTCATGCTATCACATTATGGAAATATAATAAATAAAAAGTTTCTTATTATTTGTCCATTTGCCTTTTCAGTTGAATTATGTCACTCATAGACTTCCATAAAATCCCATATAGTCTACCCCCGTCTAAAACTCAAAGTATTCAGTAAAAACCAAGTAGAAATGTGTGAGAACGCCTGGACTGCAGGAGACGCGTTTGATGTTCAGGACCTATATGTACATACAAGAGGACAATTTGGAAGAAAAATGTAATAATGCTCCAGGATTATGGAATACACAGACACCAAGGGGTGAGCAACATTACCAGATAGCTGCAGTAAGATGAAATATTCAAGATAAAAGACGGATAGGGACAGAGTAACCCAAAGTTTTTTCTTCAATCCCGTCGAAGGTGATAATATTGAATTGAACTGAAATTTAATGAAGTCCTAAGACGATAATTAAGTCTTATTTAGGTTGTAACTCCCTTTGGGTTTTTTTTACACAATTTTAATACAATTTATGATTTCAATTAGGAAAAACTGTAATGTATAGAGAAATATGACCTTAGACATAGGACTAAAAAAATATATTATAATATAAAATCTAAGACAATTTGGAAACAAACACATTGGTTCAAGATAAAGAACTTAAAGTTAAAATTATGCTGCAAAAGAACAAAAACCTGCATTTACAATTGAGTTGATTAGCAGACACCTTTATCCAAAGCGACTTGCACAGCTTACAATTTCTACAATTTTACGATAGTAGATCAGAGGCCCAGAAATTGTTTGTATTTCAGCCTAGAATGCATAGTAAAAAAAAAAAAAAATGACAGATGAGAACTCCTACCCCAAAAGAATGAAATCACTAATAAATTTGTAAAATACTATGACAAATTTTATACCCCAGAATCAAGCAATTAACGTATTATGGCTATGAGATCGTATCTAGATCAAATTAATCTTGCAGATTACAGAGAAACAAAACAATCAATTAAAACAACCATAAATTGATTCATAATAAAGTCCCAGAGGATGTGGCAGTGTACAGCCTAATATTTTTTATTAAAAAAAATGCATAAACTACAAAAAATAGCCAACAGGATAGCCTAAATTATCCCATATATAATTAATACTGACTTAAATGTACAGATTTAAATGGGAACAAAATAAACAAAAATACTTACCATCTCTAAAAACTTGACAAATGTGTCTTTTATGCAGTAGTAGAGAATCAACTGAAATAGGATTTTAATAGCCTATCACACTTTCAGACAAAATAGAGATGATCAAAATGAATGTATTACCAAGATTAATTTTTTTTTTCCAAACCTAATTCCAAAACCTCTTGAAATGCCATAGAAAACCTTTCGTGAATAGGACAAATCACTGAGTACAATTTCATATGGAGTAGAAAGAGGGTCAAGTGAGAAAGAGGGTAAAACTGAAAATTTACTACTAGCACTACCAAAATTTAAAAATGACTTTCTTGCAGCACAATAAAACCAATTTGGTGGCCATCTCAAAACAGAATGTCAAATTAAGGATTTGTGTTGTCCTCACACATTTAAATAACTTTTTATATTATTTTAG
>JAOYSI010045883.1:0-13344 GCA_025775065.1 Hiodon alosoides | reverse complement strand
CATGCTGGGTGATAAGCATAAATAATTACTACACATGGTGATAAGCATCAATAATTATCTTGCAGGGTGATAAGCATAAATAATTACTACGCATGGTGATAAGCATCAATAATTATCTTGCAGGGTGATAAGCATCAATAAATATTGTGCAGGGTGATAAGCATCAATAATTATCGTGCAGGGTGATAAGCATTACTAACTACCATGCATCAATAATTATTGCACAATAATTATTGTACATGGTGATAAGCATCAATAATTAACATATTTTCACATCTTTAAAGGACCACAAGCTATTTGTAAATATGTAAAGGCCGTATGTTTTTACACTTCCCATATTAATGAATACACTTATTATCATCATTGCATGCTTACCTCCATGTCACACCCAAGTCCGACCACTGACAGACCACTGCTCCATACGAGTAACAAGTACATGTGACTTAACGTGAACCCATAAATAGTGGGAATATATTTTGTATGTTTACATGGCTAAATCCTGGTTTCCCTTCACACTGGCATCTGCTCTCCTATTCCATCCCCAGTGCTGTAACCTGCTCCTGGTGGAAACCCTGAAGGACCCATTGTGCTTCAAGGTGTCGGACCAGACCATTCCTAAACAGCAGCACATTGTGCAGGTCAGAAATGGAAGGGGAATTTCCTTTTCCTTAGTCACAAACATGGTATTTAGGGTATGAATGCTTGTGCCCTAATGTGTTTAGAAAATGTACCTTCCAGCACTAATCGTTGGTATTTAATATTGATACCTTGCTGTAGTCAACACTCAGAAGGCCCCAGTTTAACTTTCATTGGATTAGAGTCCTAAGATCAAGAGTCTGAGGTGAACTCCTTTACGTTGAACATGCGGTGTGGGGCCTCAACATCGAGAATCTGAGGTGAACTTCTTTACCTTGAACGTGTGGTGTGGGGCCTCAACACCGAGAATCTGAGGTGAACTTCTTTACCTCGTGGTGTGGGGAAGCTTCAGCTAAGTCTTTCTTGTCTGCAGGCAAAGAACCAGGAGGAAAAGCGACTGTGGCTGCACTACCTCAAGAGGTCGATTGTGGAGAACCACCCTGCCTCACTGCCCCAGAAGGTGAACCCTAAGCTCCATGCTGACCCCTTTTCACCCGATGCTCAGTGGCCTGAGGGTGAAACACCAGGGAATGCTTACCCACCGAAGTCACAGGCTAAAAATAAGCCCACAGTAAAACTATTTTACTGGGAACGGAAACGCAAATGAAAAAGGAAATGTCTGCTAATTGGTTGTGAAATGATCATCAGCTAGAGCGATCTTGGTGGTACATACTTCCTGGGTTGTACAGTCCCCTGAGGATGTACTGCCCCCAGTGGATGTATGCAGATAGTGCAAGGCATTCCTACTGGCGCTACAGACAGATAACAAATTAAAGGAAAAACCAACGTGAAGTGTCTCAGTAAGGTGTTGGGCCACCACGAGCTGCCAGTCCAGCATTAATGCATCTTGGCATAGATTCTACGAGTCACTGGAACTTTACTGAAGGGATGGAACACCATTCTTTCAGAAGATTTGTTGTTTTGATGATGGTGGTAGAGTGCGCTCTCCAAACTTTCCCATATGTGTCCAATTGGGCTGAGCTCTGGTGACTGCGAAGGCCATAGCAAATTATTCACAGCATTTTCACAGTCAGTGACCCTTTCAGTGACCTTGTTCCCTGTGGATGGGGGCATTGTCATCCTTTGTAATGGTTTGCAGTATAACAGAGCACCTGGACCCTGACCTGTAGTTAGTTAATTTGTCCCCCTTTTGTATGTAAATCATTTGTAGAGCAAAGTAGGTAAGATACAAAACCGATTGCACCAAGCGGATGAAAGGAGGGGTTATTCTATGTTTGTGTGTTAATATTTGTGTTTATTTTGTATTTACTCAAACTTTTTCAGGCCAGACAAGTCCTTGGTGACAATTTCTGTCAATGTGAGTATTAGTATTAGTTTTTTAACACACTTCATTCAGGTTCTTTCTAATCTGTATATAATCAATATTCTGAAGTGAAATTGGCTGGATATGTTATGTGGGCATTTTAAATTGACAGCTCTACAATTTGACCATGAGCTCATTAGGAAGTCTGCCCCCTCTCCGAGACAGGACGATTTGCGTGGCTATCATCGAGGAAGGCGACAGTCAGGTTGGACGGACAGTAGCTTTGTTCCACAGCACTTTGGTCAATGGTTGCTCTATAAATAAACTTGACTACACTCATGACAATGCGATGTGTTCGCTGCTTGTACTGATATGCTGACACGCAAACAAAGCAATATTCTGGGTTTCCTGCAGAGCCTCCGGAGTTTATCTTCACCCCTGAGAAAGCCAAGAAGAGTCTCCCACTGCTGCTAGGGGGCAACCTGCCATACGGCCGTGGGAGGAGACTCTCAGGTGGGTCCTGTGTAGGGATGGAAGTGGAGTGGGCGGCAAGGGGCTTGTATTTCCAAGGAGAGGACAAGGACGTTGTGGGTACATTTAGCAAAAAAGGGCTTGGTAAATGTTCTTTTAGTACATCGCCTGTTAAAAGCGAAAATTGTTTTACAGGGCAGAGTAGATTAAATAAGTCTCAGTCCTGGAAGGATTTGGGCCAATGTCTACAGCTTCTGTCTGTTTGTGAAGTTCTTTGAGTTTTGTTTTCTCAGCTCCTGCCAAAGACTTAGAGGCAGATCTTCAGCATAGTGGTGAGTACACCTCACTTGTTACTGTGGTTAATGTTTCACTTCGGGTCTGGTGGTGTGGGGCCGGGTAGGAGAGCGAAGCCCAATTTTATGGCTACTCTTTGGGTCTGAACAAAGCCCGATTTCAAGGCTGCTCTTTGGGTCAGAGCAAAGCACAATTTCATGGCTACTCTTTGGGTCAGCTCCAGGACTGGATGTCAATCCAACACAATGTTGTAAATGCCATAATCCCGGTCTCTCAACATAATCTTGATCTCCAACTACAGGGGCCAAAGGTTACCCTTTTGGTTTGACCTTCTCTATGCTATTCAAATGATCAATACCATACAATAGGATTACATTGATTATGTCAGTTAAAAAGGATTATGCTGTGTGTATGAAAGATGATAATTATATGGCAAATGAATACCATATACATGATGACGTTGAGCAGGCCCGCCGCCAGGAGGGGTCAAAGAGTACAGATGACCCCGGCCCAAGGCCCAGGGGGTCTATGGTTGAACCTTAAATGGGATGAGGGGCCCAATTTGGAAAATGTTGTCCCCCTGTCCACAATTCCTAATGGCGGGCCTGAAGTGGATTTAAAAAATTTGGGGCTTAAAGTTTCTTTTTTCCTTTTCTTGGGTTTCTTTCCGCTATGATCCGTGATGACAGACACATTGAAGGTAGGCTAAAAATCGTCAGTTTTTTCCTGATGATCCTGTCCTGTTTAATAATACTTAATATGTATTTATATCAAGCATCATTCTAAATGTCTGAAAGAAAATAATGTGATGGTTTTTCAGTAGTGTACTCGAGCTTTCACTCACTTCACGTGTGGTCGTGCCCCCTGTCTCCACTCACGCGATGTGGGGTCGTGCCCCCTGTCTCCACTCATGCAACATGTGGTTGTGCCCACAGGCGGGCAGCGAGGGTGAGCTGTGCAAACCTGGCGAGGATATGGGCTCTGCAGGTAGCGCCAGCACACTGGCATCCTCTGTGATCGAGGTGGAGGCGGTCTGCGGTGTCCTGGGGCTTGACCCTGATGAAGACATGGCCCCTCCCACGCTGTCCATCACGGAAGAGATCATGCAGTTCATCAACCAGAGCCGTGCGCGGGAGGGATTGCTGGAACCGGAGCAAGACACGGTAACCCATCCCCAACCCTCATCCCTCCCAGTGCTGACCCCTCGCCATCCCATCCCAAGAAGGAGTGAGAAAAAATGAGATTAGCTGTAGATAAACTGATTGTCTTTCTGAATAAAATTTGTAAATAAATGCAATTACTAGATTACAGGAAAACGTTTAATAGGATGCCCAATCTTGTAATTATATATTCATTGTTTTTACTTATTAAGTTCACATAACACTGTAGTAAAACTGACATTACGTAGTAGTAAAGCTGACATTATACTGTAATAGAACACACAGAAACAAACAGATGATGTAAGGCTAAGTTAAATTAAATGAAAATCAAATGTGTTTGAAATCTATCTTCCTTATAATGTATTAGCCTTCATGTTTGCTTGCAGGAACTGCCTCTCTTGGAGCCCCTGGACAAACCAACTAACGAACTGAAGGAGAATGCTGTTGTCCAGCAGGATGTAGAACAGAGCACTTCATCTAATTTGGAGAACCGACTAGACTACTGTGATTCAGGCATACCAGGAGAGGAAACAGTGCCACCACTAGAGGGCAACAACAGCAAAACAGAAGCCCCAGCGCTTCCCCATCAGATCAGCAAGCCTTTAGAAGAAGAGGGTATTGTAAAAGGGGAGTGCAATCCTTCTCTTTTAAGTGAGCTGAAAGAGACAGGTCTGGAGGGGGAGGCACAAGCCTCCACAGAGAACTCCACAGGAGCCCTGTTGGAACCAGAGGAGGCCGAGGCCATGACAAGGTCTAATGTTGCAGAGGAGCCATTGGCTAAAAGTCCTGTCCAGCTCACCCCCTCAGTTCTTAGCACTGATTTCTGCAGCAGCCCAAGCCAGGAGGATGGACCTGCCCAGGATAAATCTTCTAGAACTCCAGCCACAAATGCCAACTCAACCCTGGAGAACCCTCTCAGCTCGAAAAGGGAGGCCTTACTGACGAAGAGCGACCGGCATATCATCGAGAAGATCCGCAACTACTATGAAGCGGCTGAGGTGGTGGAGGGCCAGCATACCAGGAGGGGCAGCTTCTCTCACATCCCAAGCGGTGTGGTGAAGGATTCGGTGTGCCGGTTCAATGTGTTTGTCAGCCAGGACAACCTCTGTGGTTCAGAGAGTGGACGATCAGACCGTACCGAGGCTGAACTGAGCCCCCTCGCTCCCCCACCTCAGGCAGATGTACAATTGCTCACTCAGCCATGCCTCTCAGCTGACTATCCTGTTCCAGCCAAAATGGTCTGGAAGTCAAATGGTCAAAGCACTGGTGAGCGAGACAAACCTGAACCCAGCTGTGAGTTCCAGACTTGCACCGAGCTGATGAAGGTATGGAAGGAGAAAGAGAAACGAGGAACTAATCTTTGCACAGATTTGAGGGACCGACAAAATCTCAGAGCAAAGAGCCTCCCAGAGACGGAGTGCTGTGGTAGCACTCTAGCCCCCAATGATAACATCCCCTCAAACACAGCTGAAAACATAAGCCAGGGAGTCCTAGGGGCGGATCACAATCCAAAACAAAGAGGAGAGGTCACCAACACCAGCCCCCAGTTGCAGAAGGCAGAATTTTTCCCTCAGGCCAATGAGAAGACCCAGTCTGGAAGCAAGTCACCTGAAAATGATGTCCCGGCTGGGAATCTGCAGGGCCTGCCCAGCCCGATCAAAGTGGGAAAGTGTTCCCAGCAGGCTAAAGCACTTCCTAGCAGGGCAGCCTCGGAGGGCACCCCCGACATGGTAGGGCTGGGCCTGTTTGAGGGCCGTGCAGACCCCAGTCTGGTGGAGAACTCAGAAAAGATCCTCAGCAAGGTGCAGATGCTGGCCCGCATGTACAGCGCCAAGGTTGGCAGCATGAAGATGCCCTTGCACAAGAGGTTGTGGGAGGGACAGAGACTGGTGGAGGGCCGGGAGAAGCAGAAGTGGCCAGAGCGGAAATCACAAAGCCTGGCCAAAGGTACGGGTAGGTCTCTGTCCTCTCAACATTGGGCTCAGAGTTAAAGTTGACATCTACTCCTTCAGAAAAGGAAAAGTCTGCCCCAAAGTCATCCCACTGACACTATGCGAGTAATGCAGAAAATGCATATTTGTTGGGCATCAGGGATGTAACGTAACTCCTGATTTTTTTTGTTTTTGTGTATGCTAAGGGACAGTAGGGTTGCCACCCGTTCTTTATAAAAACTGTATTGTTTCGTATTGAATAAAAATTATAAATATAAAAATTTTGTGAGACTGTTACTGGTTCATTTGTAAATAAGGATAATAAAGAAGACAACCCCCTTTTGCAATTCAGTTACAATTGTGTTGTGTTATTTTATGGCAATATAGAGTATTCCTCAGACAGAAACGTACCCATCTGTTTTTCATATCCATACTTTGTCTCTTAATTTCCTAGGATCCTGTCCAGTGTCTCCAGTGCCCACAGAGCCTCAGCTATTTGGCTACATCCTTCTCAGAGAGCAGCTCTCTCCCACCTATATCCAGGAGAACCGCTGCATCATGGCTAGCCCCAGAGAAAGTGCTTCGGAGCTGAATGGCACCTCTACCTCTTCCCCCTCTGCTCCACTCTGCCCCACATCTGAGAAAATTACAAACACATATACCATGAAGACAAGCATCCATAGTGACGTGCCAGAGGCTGTTGCCGCCAAAGCCAAATTGTCTCCCCAAATCCATCAGATAAAATACATCCAGCCAGAGACCCCCCCCACTGGTCCTGAGGCAGAAAGCCTAGTTCAACCAGATGTGGCTGAATCACACGGGAGTCTCAATGACTCTGGAGAATCCCCATCAGACAGCGGTCTGGGTGCTTCCAGGACACTCGCCATGCAGACAGCTTACCATGCCTTGTACCCCATAGGGGGCAACCCTGCCTTGGGTGGCTCCTCCTCTGTGGTGCCTGATGGAGATGATCCATTGGAGAGGGAATTGGAGCAGACAACCTCTCCAATCAAACAATGTCAGGTCTCCAAACAGTCCAGTGGCACCCAGGAACACAGGCTAGCTGTACCTTGGCCTGATACTCAGCCAGTGAATGATACGGGGGAGAATCCATTGCAGGACACCTTAGAAAGGCCACATGAAGAGGCTGAAGGGATACAGGAAAAGGCTGAAGAGCCACTGGAAGCGGCTGAAGGGACACGGATAGAGGCTGAAATCGGTACAGAAATGGCTAACTGCAGCCAACTGCTGGATGAAAGAGACACTGCTTCCGCCTCAGAAGATGTGAACAAAGTGAGAGAGGATGTTCATGAAGTTCCAGCTGGCTGCACAATGGGGCCCACTTCATCCACACATGCACTGTCGCCTTCGGCTAAGATTCCTGGGGAACCCCCAGAGCCCCTGGCGGAAATCGTAGACTTTGAAAGTGATCCATCAGTTCTGAGAAAATCAGACGGTCAGCAGGACCAGAGCCAAGCTCCCCCCGTATCAGCTGAATCCACTTGGTCTTCAGTGGAGTCAACTCAGTCATCAGCAGAGTCTATTTGGTCTTCACCCACATTTTGTGCCTTACAAAACCTGCTGCCTCCAGACCAGGGGCTCCCCCTGGGAGAGGACAACATGACCCAGAGCCAAGAGTCAGCCCCTTCTTGGATGGACCTGCCTTCTTCAGATCATTTGCTAAAGTTCACCAGTCAAAGACCTCCCAATTTGCCAATCAATAGGGGAGGGAGCAGTCCTCCTGAGTCACAGCTTTTGCCTCAACCTAGTTCAAGGTTTGTATCGCAACGTCTCATTTGAATTAAAATTAATATTATAGTAGTTTTAATTACTTATAATGCATTCTCCTTGGGTACCATCTTTCTACAAATCTTACAGTTTTTGCTGTATGCGTTTTTTAAGCAATGCCAGTTAAATTAAAGGTACAACATGCCGTACAATAATGCAAACTTAAAGGACAATGAATCCTATGAAACAGAAATAGTTTACCTTTTTGTTTTCCTTTGCAAACGAACATATTCTTCATTCTTCGGCTACAGTTAAAATACAATTTGGCAAACGAAACCTTTTCTTTTTCATTGTTGGTTTCAGATTGCCTATGACCTCTCACATGGACAGAGATGCTTCCCAGGACACGTCGCCTTTGATCTCAGAACAATCCGTCACCAGGAAGCCCCACTACCAGCCCTCCCTTGACAGGTCTAACAACCTACCATCCACCGACGGCAAGCGGCCTTCTGCCTTCAAGCACAGTCCCCGTCATCGCTCACCTTCCCCTGCTCGAAGCCTCAAGCCCTCCTGCTCCTCCCCAACCCCTAGCTCTCTGGCGAAGTCACTGGCAGCCTCCTGCATCAGTCAGAGCCTGGCCAGAAGGAATACTCTTAGCCAGGCCGCAGCTCAGGTGGGTGGTGCGGGGACAAAGACCCTATCCACAGTGTCCCCACTTAGGCAGAGGTCTCCTTCGCCAACTCTGGGCTGTGTAATGGATCCCATCCTGGCGATGACACAACAAGCTCAGTGTGCTGCCCCCAGCTCCTCTTTCCCCATGGCTAGCCCTTCCCCTGTGCTTTCCCTTCCACCCCTACCACAGCCAGCCCCAGACTTTCCCATCAGCCTCCAGCAGGCCCCTCAGACCCCAGGGCCCAGGACGGCAGCCGCTGAACAGCTGCACCGGCCCAGCTGGAACAGCAACAGCAACAACAGTAACGCAGGCGAGTGCGCCAATCAAAGGAAGCCACCCTTAGTAAGCTCGGCCCGGGCCATCTTCTCACCAGACCCCATACGAAGTGTTTTGCACAACCGGTCGGCCCGTCCGTTCTCTTCAGTCTCAGAACCCAGTTCTAGGGTCCAGTCCCCCTCTCCCTCATTTTCTCCCTCTCCATCCTCATCTTGCATCCGCATCTGTTCACCACCCCCTACCCAGGAGCATGCCGCCACGCTGAGGAACAAGTCTCCACACCTCCCTACAACGTCTCGAGCAGGGGGCACCTTCACCCCGTTGTGCCTCTCTCTGGAGCGCTCAGGAGCCTCTTCCACCTGTTCCTCACCCCCCTTGGGGAGCCCCCGCATCACCTCTCCTCCTCCGATTGGCGTTCCCACCCTCATGTGGGGGACCACCCCCCCGCAGCTGCAAAACCCCAGAGTGACCTATGCTTCCCCAACAGGTGGGCCTACCCTCCCACAGAGTCTCAGGCGAGCACGGGGGAACAGCCTACCCTTTCTCAGCCTGGCGGACCAGCCCCCCAGTCCCGTGAGAAATGGGTGCAGGCCTTGGGCTGACAGTGGACGTCGTACTACAAGTGCCGAGCATGACCAGGCGATGATGAGACCCGATGGGCCCTACAGCAGCACTCCGCCCTGCCTCCACCCTGGCAACTCGTCCCCAGTCAGGCTGACACCTGGAAAGAGCAGCCAGGCTGGCCGCCACTTCACCAGCGTGCCCTGGCCCGACGTTCGAGAGTTGCTGACTAAGTACGACAGCGGGGACAGTCTGGACGGGGGAATGGCCCCATCCCCTGCTATCTCTGACGGTAAGCGGGACAACATCGACCCTGCAGAGAGCAGCTGCCGGAGCACCCTCATCTGTGCCTACGTGGCTCGCTCACCTCCAGTCCCGGAGGAAGAAGCGGCCCTTGCCTGTCTAGTGAGTGAGCCAGACGAGTCGGCCCTAGTACAGGGGCCACGAGGCCCACTGAAGACCAGCTACGCCACCACTGTCAACCTGCAGATTGCCGGAAGTGGCCGCATCACAGCCTTTAGCAATGCCCAGGTCAGCTTGACCCAGACCCTTGCTCCTGTGGCCGACAGCCAGGGTCGTCGGCGTGTCAGTATCAACGGCTGCAACCTGGCCTTGTCCCAGAGGTGCAAGAAAGTCTGAGGATCACAAGCAGGGGGATAACTGTGCCTTACATTACACTGACAGTCCAAACAGGCACTTTACTCAATAGGAAGTTACACCGAACCCCCATGGAAGTGACTTATATACTTATTTTTGCCTTTATTGTTTTATAGGTCATTTTGTGTTTTATATATATTTGTGCCCTTACATTAGCTTCACCTCAACCCAGAGAACCAAAGTCTCATTGGCCCAGAGATTGGGTGTTTCAGGACAGTCATTATTTATGAGGTCTTATTCGTCTGAGTGTTTGGCACTTAACGCTGTCTCAATACTTTGCACAATGTCTTCCGCGGTGTGTGGTTTGGACGTGTCTGTGAATTGGACTTTTAATTCAGACCAAACTGAGATGTCAATATTTTTTTGTGTGTGCGGTTAAAATGTGTTGTCTGTCTTTAAAATGGGGGTCTATCGAAGGTTCAAAAATTAAAATGTTAACTTTTTGTAGATAGCATAAGAACATCAAATAAGGGAATTTTGCAAATACCACTGCTTTAGTTAAAGTGCTGAAAACATTTTTTATTTTTATTTTTACTAAGGAAGGTATGTATACTCTACCTTGGCACTAAACCAAGAGACCAAGCTATAGTAACCAAAACCGAGGCATTACATGGAACAAACTCAGTTTATATATTTGGAATTGCATTATGCACGTTATCAGCTTGCTCAGCTTTCATTTAATTTATTCAACAAAAGTAGTAGTTATGGTTTCAGAAGATGGCATCTTATGGTCTAATTAAGCCCATTAAAAGTGGTTAGTTAAGCAGTTTCAGCCTAACTGATGAGGCTGTATAATCATTTGGCTACACAATCCAAACAGCAGACATTTAGTCTGTAGCACTGTTGAAAACCATTTAATTTCGTCCTATGTTTGTGTTTTCCAGTTACTCTCACCCCATTAATAAAGAAAATTGAAAGACACTCTGTTGTGTATGATGCTGACTGTGTTATTTGAAAGCTCCCACACACATGCAGTAACTTCCACTGCATACATGAAAGAGAATGCTACCAAAGAATTTCAAATTAAGAGACTGTAGTTTCTGTAGAGAAAGGTTTGTGTAATCCATTTTTGGATCCTCCTTTTCTATGAAATCTAACGGTTTGAAGCGGTTTTATTCTGACAAGACAGCTAGTGCTGTCCCATCTATATTGCATCTGGCAGCAAACAATCAAGAAGTAAGAGGCTTGCTTCTGTAAGTAAAGGACATGTTATCCAGTTTGCTAGCTAGTACTAGAAACTGAAGTAGTTAGCTAACATGTTAGAGCAGCAGCATCGTCAAATTACGTAGCTTGCTGGCTATAGAGAAAGGATAGTTATAATGGTATAGTAGCCACTGTATTTTTGGACTCATCGATATATTTGGGTGCTTAATTGTCTGTGTAGCCATCACCCGCACCATTCAAATCAAGTGGAGGAGATATATCCATCTTCAGAGCCATATGTCACAGCAGTTTCGCCCCAGGCCAGCAGTCTCATGAAGGAGCCGATGCGGTCTTATTAGTCATGCGCCAAACAATAGTTTTGGACAAAATTTCTTGCATTTGTATGCTTTATTAAAAGTGTTGTTTTCAACTAATTTTGATTTGATTACTATCCAACAGCATTTGCCAGCATATTGCTAAATGTTAATAGATAAAAATACAAATTTTCTTTGTAAATTATATTGTACAATCTAATGTTAAAATGTGAGTTTTAAAGGTGTTACATTAAAAAAACAAACGAAATCTTATTGTAAAGTGTTACCCATTTGACTATATCACAAAATATCATTCCTTCATGTCCATGTTGTAAATAGTACTTTAAAAAGACTCAGACTATGGGAATTGAATGTTTAATCATCAAATTAGTCACAAAACCGAGAGCGAGAGCGAGAGTAAGAGAGCCGTTACGGAAGGATTTCCATTTGAATTGTTAATTTCGGTATTCTGTTAGTTTGTTATTTTAGTTTGTTGTGTTTGGGGTGAACCCGTGAGGGTGATCCTTGAAGAGCGTTTTTGTTGTTTCTTTTGTTTGTAAAATAAAGCCGAGAACCCGGAAGTGTATTTCGAGATTATGGTTCTAACCAAGCTCGTCGGCGTGCTTCAGTACCCCTCCACAAAATCCGCAGAATTGACAATTTCCATTAAAATAACTTAGAACTAACAGAAGCAATTGTCATCCTCCATTGTTTATTCCATATTTAATAGAAATCATACTTTGCCTTTCATTTAGTTTTTCAACATAAAAATAAATAAAACAAATGAAAATCTCATAGACAAAAACTATGGGACCCTCAACCTAATATTTTGTTGCACAACCTTTAGAGGCAATCACTGCAATCAAATGTTTTCTGTAGCTCTCAATGAGACTTATGCACAGATAGTTTGGGCCACTCTTCCTGAGCAAACTGTTCCAGCTGTTTCAGGTTTGATGGGTCCCTTCTCCAGACTGCAAGTTTCAGCTCTTTCCACAGATGTTCGATAGGATTCAGATCAGGACTCATAGAAGGCCACTTCAGAACAGTCCAATGTTTTGTTCTTATCCGTTCTTGGGTGCTTTTAGCAGTGTGTTTTGGGTCATTATCCTGTTGGAGGACCCATGACCTGCAGCTGAGACAGAGCTTTCTGACACTGGGTAGTACGTTTCGCTCTGGAATGCCTTGATGATTTCATTGTGCCCTGCATAGATTCAAGGTAATCCTGTGACAGGCGCAGCAAAGCAGCCCCAAAACCATGTTTCACTGTAGGTATGGTTTTTTATTTTATTTGAAAGCTTCATGTTTTCATCTGCGAACAAAAAGAGCATATGTGACTTGCCAAAAAGCTCCAGTTTTGACTCATCTTTCCATAGGACATTCTTCCAGAAGGATTGTGGCTTGTCAATATGCATTTTAGCAAATTCCAGTCTGGCTGTTTTACGTTTCCTTCAAAAGGGAAGTCCTCCTGGGTTTTCTTCCAATGGAGGCCACTTTGCTCAAAAATGGTGTGATCAGAAAAAGACGTACCTTCACCAGGGAGTTCGACTTGTATCTCTCTGGAAGTTGTCCTTGGTTCTTTTTTGGAATATCAGTATAATCCAATTGTATATTATATCTTTTCTAAGGGGTACCAACAAATGTGTCCAGGCCATTTTAGAATATCTTTGTAGAATGAGTAATATATACACTATATGGACAAAAGTAATGGGACATCTACACATTATACCTACAGTAGCTTTTATGACATCCCGTTCTAAATCCATAGGCATTAATATCAAGTCGGTCCCCCTTTGCAGCTATAACAGCTTCCAGTCTTCTGGGAAGGCTTTCTACTAGATTTTGGAGTGTGCCTATTAGAATTTTTGCCCATTCTTCCAGAAGAGCATATGTGAGGTCAGACACTGATGTTGGACGAGAGGGCCTGGCTCGCAATCTCCGTCTAGTTCATCCCAAAGGTGTTCGATAGGGTTGAGTTCAGGGCTCTGTCTGGGTCAGTCAAGTCCTTCCACACCAATCTCATCTAACCATGCCTTTATGGACCTTGCTTTGTGCCCTGGGGCACAGTCATGCTGGAACAGAAAAGGGCCTTCGCCAAACTGTTTCCAGAAAGTTTGAAGCATAGAATTTTCCAAAATGTCTGGGTAAGCTGAGGCATTACCAACATTTCCCTTCAGTGGAACTAAGGGGCCTAGGCTAACCCCAGAAAAACAACCCCATAGCATTATCCCTCCTCCAC
>JAOYSI010045872.1:4286-27021 GCA_025775065.1 Hiodon alosoides | reverse complement strand
AGATAGATAGATAGATAGATAGATAGATAGATAGATAGATAGATAGATAGATAGATAGATAGATAGATAGATGGATGCTTAGAAAGTTAGAAAAGAAAAAAAAAATAGAAAGTTTTGGTAGGAAATTGGTCCTATAGGCGCTGTGATGCATTACCAGATACTTAACATTTTAATACATTCTTAGCAAGAACTATTTGACCATTCCAAAAAAAAAAAAAATTGGTTTATATACTGGGTTTTATGAGGATGGGGTTTTAGTGATTTGTTTTTTGTTTTTGTTTTTTTTATTTAGATTCAGGGTAGTCAGGGGGATGGTGGAAGAGTGATGTCCCATGGAGGGGTGGTTTTCCCCATTCCTATTTTCTGTGTGTAATGTATATAATTTGCCTTTTCCCATGAACCTTGTATTTTTTTCCTGTGTTTTCCTTCTCCGCTCATTTTTATAATGCGGTTCACCACCAGCCTAAACCTGCAGACAAAGTGAATTGCCTGGCTTGCTATTTAGCCAGTGCGCTACACTCTAATACCGTTAGGTTGTGAGCTAGTCTCCCCTTTAACTATGTAACAGGGAAACCGGTGTATTACGGTTGGCTGTGTAATTACCTGTATTAAATTGCAGAACTAACTCTTGGTCATCTTAGTCCATTTGCATTAATTGTGTCTGTGGATCTAGTTTTAGGTATACAAATATATTTTATGTCCTTGCATTTTTAGCACAGCTAAACACATGGTAGCAAAAAAAGCGTGTGGGTGTTTTGGAGTGAAGGAGGTGGGGCCCATCAGGAGATGCCTAGCTCTGAAGTCCTTGAAGGGGCACTCCAGGAGGCGACTGCCCCCGCTCATAAGGCTGAGGAATGGAACTGCCTCATTCATTGCTGAGTGGCTCCTTACAGAGAGCTGGAAGGACACTGCCATTTATGCCCTGGTCCCCGCTTTGGAGTTCACTGAACCCGTAGCTAGGACACACACAGTGCCCATAGAGGGTTTAGACTGCCTACGAAATGGCACAGGGGTAGCTGTTTGAGTGTCAAAACCGATTTGTCTGGGTGTCCGACCGCCTTCAGCAACACAGTTCTCCTGCTTTGGGGTTCCTTTCGCCATTGGGTGACGTGATGTTGCCTCAGTGTGTCTGCAGTACCAAATAGAAGCCCCGTTTCATGTTCGGTTTCCGTTTTTGCACCAGTCACAATGTAATCGATGTACTTCAACTCGTTTGACTTTAAAGAACAGACTGGGAGATCTTACTTACAATAGAGCGGGCTGGAAGTCATTTTCAGGTGGTCTGTTAGCGAAGTTTCATTAAAAAATATGACATATAAACGAACACTCTATTAGCCATTAGAGTACAACTTTTTAATGTCTCCATTTAAATGCAAATTCTAGTTTTATGACCCTTTTCGAATGGCTGTATAAAATTGAATTTAAATTTTTCCCTTTGAAGTGTCTACTGAAGTATTACATACTCATGTGTTTGTGTGGCTACATTGGATGAAAACGAGTGAGACCTGGCATTGGTTGTGATGAAGGGGAGGGGGGTGTGACTTTTTTTTTAAACCCTCCTATTGTTTGTGTGGCCTTCATAAGGAATTTGGACAGGACCTCGTCCACACTGACCCTATTATTTTTGGCTGTGCCCACCATGAACAGTAATGTCGGTGTTCAGAACAATAATTGGCTGACCTTCCTGAAAACACAGTGGCCCAAGGCCTTGGAAAATGTTACCTTTAAAAAAAAAAAATTAAGAAGGAACTGTCACTTCCTTAACTCTGTAAATCTGACCCTTTTCACAGTCTTCTAAAATATGTTAAAATGTTCACTTTTTAGAACAAAAGAGTTACTTTTAAATTTATTTTCACAGTAACATTTTTGTGCTGTACTCCCCTTGTTGTCGGCGTGTTTCTTAGGCCAGCAGAATTTCTCAGACACCACGGGAACTGCAGTCTCAATCACTTGCCCACACTTTTAAACCCAGGAGACTTAATAAATGTAATGTTTTCACTGATTTAAAAACTAGTGAATCTAGCTCTAGGTCACAGCATTGCACATACAGTACGAAAAATAAAATGTAGAAAGGCATTTTGTTAGTCACCATGCTTTACGTAAACCAGAGAAGTAGATTATTCACCTTCACCTGCATCAATGGGCCAGACTGAATCAAACCCGACAGATAAATGTGCACTAACCTACCTTTTAATCACAATGTATAAATCCAGGGACCAAATTTAACTCTTATATCACTAAAGCAGTATCTTCATTGTGGTGATACAGATGATGATTATTTAAGGTTTATACAATGTATTATGTTGCTGCACATGGGGCATTAGTACCCATCAGTAGTTTAGTTTGCTAATTACTGCCTCATCTTCCACTTGTCATGTGTTACTGGCCACATTTAAATTAAATCTAAACCCTTCCCTTGTTTAAGAAATTTTCCTCTGTATTGTATGTTATCAGATATCATTTTGTATCTGTTTATTGTTTATAGTGTAGACTGGTAACCATAATCCCCAATTTATTTTTTAGGCAAGGATGGAGAGGCCGTGACATTTTTATAATTTATATTTTAATCGGTTTACTCTGTATTGCTAGTGGAACACGGTTCAAACTTTTTTCCCCACACTCACTACCAGCTTCCCACAGGTATGATTAAACACATTACATATTTAATGTCACTGAGGGGAGCCACGATTTAGAAGTAAAATAATGTGTTTTTAGAGTAGTCAAACGGGTCGAATGAGAACATCCGCATGTAAAGTTCTAATTGATTAACACTTTGAGCCGGAGAATTGAGCTGGGCCAAAGTGAATGCTCGGGCATGTAAGTCATGAGACACGACTGCTTTAATTACCAGCATGCACGTGTTCCATTTAAACTGTGAACCAAAGCGAGTCCGCTTCTCCAGCGCATCCGCCTCCAATTATACAATAACAGCTGTTACTGTGACAGTCAAGCTCAACCCAGAAAACAATTCCATATTTATTTATTACAGACATCTGTGAGAAATTAGCACAAATACGACTCAACTTCTTTTGTAGCCTTGCCAATAGATGCAGCACTTGAGTAAAAATTTAGATGTAACCCGATTTTAAGTGTATATACACTACCGTTTTTCCAGTTTTTATTGAAATTTACACGGTTTAATGTCTCAATGTACTCTGAAATTAAAGCATAGAACAGATAAACAATTTGGAAATAAAGAAATCATGGAACTGTTTTGTTTAACAAAATTGAATCTGAATTTTGACTCATCACAGTAGCCACCTTTTGCAGATATAACAGCCGAACACACTCGTGGCATTCTTTCTACAATGGAAATTAAATATTGTTCGGAAAGTTCTTCCCAACACTGTTACAGAAGTTCTCACAAATGTGTTGCACTTGTAGGTTGCTTTGCTTTCACCCTTCTGTCCAGTTCATCCCAAATCAGCTTGATGAGGTTTAAGTCTGGAGACTGTGCTGGCCCTTCTATGATTTGAAGCCTACCATCTTGTTTCTTTCTTTTAAAGTAGTTCTGCCATAGACTAGAGGTATGTTTTGGGTCATTATCTTGCTGTAGGATGAACCCCTGACCAACTAGGCGTATACCAGAGGGTATTGCATGGCGCTGCAAAATGCTTTGGTAGCAGTTTTGGTTCAGGGTGCCAGTTACTCTGTGACTCTGGATCCAGAAAAAGAGCCCCAGACCATCACGCTTCCTCCTCCATGTTTGACAGTTGGTGTCTCACACCAAGGAACCATCCTTTCGCCTACTCGATGGCGTACAAAAACCCTGCGTGATGATCAGAAGATTTAAAATTTTGATTAACTGGTCCATAAGACCTTCTGAAGACCAGTCTTCAGTACGCCACTGGCCGTGCTTCATGTCCCAGGCAAGCCGCTTTCTTATTTTTTCCATCTTAGCAATGGCTTTCTTACTGCCACTCGACCTGTCAAACCCGCGGCTCAAAGTATTCTCTTCACAGTTGAAACTGAGACTTGCTTACTTCGACCAGTGCTAAGCTGTGCTTGAAGCTGTTGTCCTGTGAGCCACCTATCACGCAAGCAGTTGACTCTCAGAAACTTGTCTTCTGATTCGGTTTTGGCTTTGGGTCTGCCAGACTTCTTCCTGTCAGAGTTTCCTCCAGTTTCTAAGTGCCTTTTTATGGTGTCGGAAACTGTACTTACTTACGATTTCTCTAAAGGGAAGACCTACACTTTTAAGGGTTATAATGGTCTGTCTGTCTTCCTTTATTAATTGCCTTTTGCTCACCATTATGAGAGCATACATTACTTCCTGCAGTATAATACTGTCCAAATAATGCTTAAGAGGGTGTAGTAACACAGTCTGTTCAAACACTGCTTTTATACAGACAGAGGGTCTCTGCCAGTTTACTGCTTACCTTTGTACCATTTCAGGTTATTCACTGGACTTGAACTGCTTAAATTTCAATAAAAATGGAAAAATGGGGGTGTTCTAAAACTTGACTGGTTGTGTGTGTGTGTGTGTATATATATATATATATATATCTGCAATACTAATAATAATCAGAAATCAAAAAGGCCACAATCTGAGGCAAAGTATTGTAGATACTTTCAAGCCACCACAACATGTCTGCCAGTCCGATATTTTCGGTGTCTGTGTAGCACGCCGTGGGGGCCGGAGGCAGACAAAGACTGGGAGAGTTGACAGTGCTTTCAACAAATTAAAGAAGAATTGATTTCTGGACTCAAGTTTTGGGTTGTTGTTGTTATATTTTTTTATATATTTTTTTAAACCAATCAATTCTCCACTTCTCCTTCTGCTTCTCCCTTATTTCATTGGGTTATGCAATGGTACTGCTAATTACCTTAGTGAGAAAGTTTCATTGGATGTAAGCGGAATAACGACCAACACCCTTCCTGTGTACCTGCAGAAGCAGACGCTCATAGGCAGGGCAATTTTTCTCCGATGCAATGGGACATTGTAAGAATCGTTTACTGACTTCAATAGAACTCATGCCCTTTTGATGCCCCGCTAAGTGCACGACATCACAAATCAGCCACTGGTCGGTCAGACGAAACGTTGAAATCATTCCTCCAGGAGACTGATTTTATTGGTATGGACACTGAGGGAGCTGTTACTTTCTGACAGGAGTTGAAGCAGAAAGACATTCTGCCGTCGATTAAGTATTACACTCTCTTAATTTTTTATTTCATTTTTGGTGTCCGATTTTCTTCCACAAAAATCTCCTTACATAATTCACATAATTGTGTGGCTTCCAGAATCCCATTAGGCTCCCAGGCTTTTTGACAGTTTATCAGTTTCCTTTGGCAGATTGTTACTTTAAAAGTAATGATTCCCACTTCTTTTCTAAAGGATTCATCTTTTTTTTTCAGGTCAGGATTTTTATAATATTTCACATGACATCCATCAAGTTCCAGTGTTATATTCATTTAGAGTTGTTGACAACTCAGTCCCCTGGGGTTTTTCTTTTAATATTGTCAGTACTGCAATGGTGCATCTTTGCCTGGGTGACAGTGGCGTTCCAATTAAAGTTCATGGGGAAGCAAAACATGAAAAATAGTTTAAAGGCAACACTTGAGGAAGGAAAATCTGCCTTAGTTTGATAACATTGCATTGCTTTTTCCGCCACATAACTTGTGTTTTAATGACGTGTTTATTTCATACCACCCAAAATATGCTTTAAAATCACTTTAAATCCCAAAAATGAGTGTGTCATATTGACAGGTGTTTATTAAACAGTAAATTATAATGCATTTGAACCCAATTTTTGATTTTTCTCTGAGACAACCGGTAAATACCTGGAGCATTGTGCATGCTTAAAGACATCTGATGCAAAAAAACGCATTGATCACCGCGGTGACCAAGCATATCTCACTAAAGCAAGTAGCCAGCAGTCAAATTCAGTTTTTTGTCAGACCTTAAGCAAATCAGAATTCAGTAGTGTAAGGACAAAGGTAAATGGGAAGCATTCACATGTACTAAGGAGCATAGCCACACAGATTAACGCGAATATGCATGCATCATATATGGATGAAACTATGATCTCTATTAGACAATAAATTAGGCCACATTGGCTCTTGATAAACAAAAGCAGATTCTTTATCTTAAGCCCCCAGGTTCTAGCTGTCGTGCTGGACTCACTCCAGCAACAGCAGATAATCGCTCACATGTGACAAATGCTATTAATTGTGTCACAAAAGTTTGTTAAACGGGAATTTAAAAAAATACACGTTTAACAAAGAGATCTGATTAAATATAAGTGTAAATTAAAATAATAATGCTTGGTAAATAAACTGAACAGTTGCAATTCACTGAGTTGAGATTAAATATGAATGTGTTTTTTTATGACTCGTTCTTCCCTGATCAATAAGTTGCATAAATTTCCAAACATTTCAGAATTGACTGACTTATTTAAATATGCTTTTGCAATTAATTGACTCAGATTTTTTTTTTTTTTTTAATGGATATTAGATATTTGTATATGATTGGGGGCCACCTTTAACCACCCTGGTCCTTTTTCACGTTACATTGCTGTCTGATGTAGTCATGTCCAATTGCAATACCACCAAGCTGACCTGTTTAGAGCAGGCAAACAAAACAAAATAAAACATGCATTTAAATCCACACTGATGGGGTTTGCTTTCTTAAAGGATGGCTTGCTGGCTATAATTTTTTTTCTTTGTTATAAACATTATGGCCCTTCAACAGTTGATTGTCTTTTAGATCTACTATACAGTTTTTAGATGGTTTTAGAAGTTTGAAGGCTTCACAGTAGATTTAAAAAATTTTCCTGTTCCTTTCTGTCCTTTATATTAAAGCTAAATGATGGTTTACGCAGAGTGATACGTCAGTTTTAATTCAATACAAATAATATCAAACTGTCAGAATGTCCAAAGTTACCGGTTTCAAAACTACTAGCATGAAAAGTCGGAAGAAATTAGGTGTGAAGTGAGACATCAGACATGTCCAGTAATGTTAAAATACTCGATGTTGATGAACAGCAGTTTGACACTGAATTTAATCTGTTATAACATCAAACAGCCCATGTTTCTTAAACGGCCAACATGGGGAAATGGATAGTGTCAACCAGATTCACAAATCTGTGTCTTAAGAATTAAAAAATAAATAATGTTCAAGACATTTCCTAACTGTCATGGAGACCGTTTTATGAGGGCTCCATCGTGCGATGATTGGCCTCGCCTTTTGTCAGTGTTCTTTCCTTGGCCTCGAGATGTGTAGTTCAATCACAGTCATCTGTCACATGGCAGGACACTCATACAAGTGTTCTGTTGCTTAGTTGGAGAAGCAGAATACTTTTCTGGCGTGAGTAAGCCAATACAGATTTGCTTTTGAATATGATCAGCTTAAAAGACAGAAGGTTATGGAGAATGTTAGAGGCAGAGCGGACCGGCCCTCTCCTGGCAACCTTGCCAGGCTCCGTCAACCTCTTCTGGATTTACAGGACAGAACTGGCATTATTAGTAATGAGTGACTTCATGAATGTTTAAAAAGGTGATGTCAAAGACAAAAGGAGGTGAGCTGAAAAATATGCTAAACAGCCAAATGCGTTTGCACTGGGCCTTCTCTTTCCCACATGCATTTTACTACAGAATCTCATTTGTTGCTGAATCCAGGCCTGTTACACATTGGCCTTGTAGCACGCCGACGTGCTTGGTTCAGGAATAATCGAGAAACACACTTCCGTTTATTCACAATAAACAATAACTGCTCTTCAGGGTTCCTCCTCACGGGTTCACCCCAAACACAATAAACTAAAATAACAAACTAAAATAACAAACTAAACAAAATACCTAACAGAATTTAAATTAAACGAAGGTGAAGTGCCGGCATTCACTTCGCCCGAGTCGACTCTTTTCTACCGCATTTTCACTGTCTTGTTTCGCCTCTTGTTTCGCCACTCTCTCCATTGTTCTCTCTCCCGGCTCCTTTACCAACTCCAGCACCTACTGAGGGATCACAGGTCGTTAAATGTCGTTTGCAATTAGCCTGATCCTCAGCCGGTGTTGATGGGCGTGCCCGGACCTCTCCTGTGCGTGTACTTGAGACGGACGCGTGGCACAGGCCTCTCTTGGGTTATGGATTTGCTTTCGAATGGTCGCAAATATACATTTCGGCTATATATAACAATATAGTTATGGCTTGTTAGATTAATTGGGAACAAATTTGATGGATCTTGAAATTATTTACTTTCTCTGTAAAATGTACTATTCTAGTTTTAAAAAATGTCATGCAATTCTATGCGCAGAATAACTCTGAATTGGCCCTGAAACTTGCTATCAGTTTCTGTCCAGCATGAAGCCTTGATGTCATAAAATCAATGTTCAAAGAGAATTGGCATACAGAGGAGTCAAATGAGCAGAATGACAGCGTGTGTTAGCTTCCTCATCACCGAGAACATCACGTAACTCAAGATAAAGTACTTCCCATCACCAGTGCTCTCCCTGGTGTCCTTTCTATCCTCACCCGAAGGGGGTTACAGGATCTAACTCGCTTAGAGACCATTAATCGACTCCATAGTTCAGGCCAACAGGTTGCCTTTGGCTCCTATTCCCGAACCTCTGCCGCGTACATTAATTTCCCTCATTCAGTCTCTCACTAAGAGTACTAACAAAACAACATCTCCATTTCCTGGTGAACGAGAGCATAATTCTCCAGCATCTAGGTCACTGAGAGCTCAGCCAGGTCATGAAAGTGATACATATCCTACAGATGTTGTCCCCGGCAGGTTCGCATGTTCTGCCACGGATTCCTCACAACTGGCTCCTTGGGGTCCAATTTTGCAGTTGGCTCCTTTAGCAAGGTCACAGAGCTTCCACAAACTTGAAATTCATCTCACAAAGAAAGTTCCAAAGGAGGGCCTCAGCTAATTTAAGCCCTCCTGTCTGACGGTAAAAGGAAATCCACGCAGTTTTGGAATGCACATGGCATATTTACCTCTCTCATGTGTGGGGGATGGGACGGTTTCTGCTCTCATGAATATTCATGAATTATATTCACCAGGGGATCACTTGAGAGTAGAATGCACAGACCTACGTCATTCAAAAGCATCAAGAAATATTAATAAATGCTTAGGCACACTAGCATAAGCTGTTATTGAGCTATCCCTGAATATATTAAATTGCCAGTTGTGCGTGTGTGCGTGTGTGCATGTGTGCGTGTGTGTGTGTGTAATTAGGAGCTTAATATTGACTGTTCATGAAACTTTTCGACCAGTTTGTAAAAATTGTTCATTGATGCACATTTCTATATAGGCTTTAATGTCAACTGATTGGCATTGATGATCAGGGTACAGGTACTCCTCACTTAACGGCCGCATGGACTTACAACCTGCTCTCCGACCAATCTGTATTGGACGCTGTACGAGAACTTTGGTCGTGGAAACGGCAGCGCGTATAAAAACTACTTTATAAACATTTTAAAATATACTAAAAATGTTATAAATGGTGCAAAGGTGACATTAAAACAATATTTATAGCGCTTAACGACCTACTTATAGGAATGTATCTCGGTCGTTAAGTGAGGAGTAGGTGTACTGTATTATGTCTTAGAAATGAGGACAGAGGCATGGTTCCACACCTGAAATTCCTTACAAAACACACTGCTAGTCTAAAGGTCTTTCTGAATTCATTTATTTAGCTCCATCAGTTTTAAATCTCATTTGCATGACATCTGAGTCGAAAGAATCTGTAAATCCTGGAAGGAATGTGAAAATTATAGAGGTCTGTGCATGCTTGGCGCTGTGCCCCCAGATTCAGAAAGGTTAATAAGCAGCTAAACGGAGTCAAGACGCCCAGTAATTGGGGCAAAATGGAGTTAAAGCAGCAGAACTGGTCATTCCAAATGGCTTAACAAACCATGGAAGACCATGTAGTGTCACAACTAGGGAAAACATAACAAGGTTGAGGGAATTTGCCACAGTTGCTGCTCAAAAAGAACATGGATTATTTTTCCTTTCTGCTGCATCCATCATCACATGCTATTAATCTACTGGTCTGGGAAAATGATGGCCCTGAATAAGATCCTGATGGGACCACGACCTGTTTCAGGCCTATTGTCACTTATAATAAAACAGATGAAAGTAAAGACCTAAAATTCAGTGTCCTGCTGTCCATCCCCAGCTGTGGGGAAGATATGCAAACGCCTTAATCAGCGAGTCTCCTGAAAGCCAGGGTCGACGTCTTAAACAAACAAAATGATGTTGCTTCTAAAAGTTTTCTTTGAAGTTTCCTCAAGAACGAACTGCAACCATGAACAATTCTGATAATTGTAGTTGTGACCAGGAGAACATGGTGACGGCCCATAATTGGCAGAGCCCTGCCCAAGCTGGGGTGGGTAGAAATCAGTCGGATTTTCTCAGCTTGGCAATAACCAGTCTCCCGCCGGTATCCCAGGCACCCGCAGGCGGTCAGTGTCGATGAGAGGAACGTGCCTCTCCTCCAATCGATGTGGGCTGAGTCGCCTGCAGAGTGTAAAAGAGGCCAAGTTCTGGAAGGCAAATCAATTGCACAATCGGATTCCCAACTGGTGGCGAAACAAAAAAGGTTGTAGAAATGACTATTAGTTTTATCCTGATGATAAAGTTGCTTGCCATCATTTAATAAAATAGTCAATATTGTTGGCTGGTTACTCTGTATTTATGATGTTTCTTGTTTTATATGTCATAATTTGTGACATAACTTTGTTAACATGAACAGAAAAGATAAACGCAGAATTGCTCAAAAGTTGTTTTCGAGGTTGGCTTATTATGACAGGTGCTCTCTACTTGAACTAGAAGTTTAATGTTGGGGTAGCTCAAGAGGGAGCTCCAGCACTATGAATTGAATTTTTTTTTTAAAGACCAGTCATGGCTACTTCACTTTCACAGCGTTATTATATCCTAATATTCTTAAATAGCGAGTACTTCTCAGTTAGTGAAGTTTGCAGCTGTTCCTATAGTGCTCTGAAAAGGTGTCCTAAATGTTGCCTGTTAATTTCCTTTCGATCAGCCTGCTGCACCTGCTGGTTTGCCCCTTTTCTGCAGTCAAAACTTAACGGAGCACACCAGAATACCCCTCAAACCGGTGACATGGAATTTTCGGTTCTCTCCTAGATGCAGGCCACAATTCCTGTCCAAGAAGGAATGTAACATTGGCATGGCAGCCCCCGTGAATCCCGTTTCCATGAAGAGGGCTCAATTACAGGTGGGATAATGATACATCGTTCTCAGCTTTCAAGCCTGCTACGCAAAATCCCAGAATCCTCCCGAGGTTTCAATTATACCTACTCATGTCCTGCTTCATTCCACTTGCCAAAAACCATTACACCACCTTCATCTTCAGCCTCTGCTCTGAACATCACCTGACCATAAGAAACACTCTCATCCCCGCACAAGGATAAACTTAAGACAATGTGTGGAAAATCATCGCGCCGAGCACTTGATTATATCATTGTCCGACAAGCAGACAGGAAGGAGGTGTTAATCAGAGGAGCCATTCATGGAGCAGACTGCTGGATGTGCCATTGATTGATCAGGGCCACCTTATGCATGAAAATCCGCCCCAAGACCGTAGGAAATCAGACATGGTCATTACGGCTAGACAGATACAAGAGAAAAGCTTTTGTCAAGAACAAGCTTTTGTTGGGTCTACTGGAACAGTTTGGGGTCCTATGCAGCAATCCATGTGGGTAATGCATTAGCCTGCATACAATGGAAACACAACTTCCCTGGACAACTCCAATATATTCTATATTTCTGCATAAATATGACATAAAACATCATCAGATTTTAACTGGAAAAATAACTCAATTAAACAAATGAGACAAAAATATTACACCGGGCAATTTATTTATTGAGGAATATGATCCAATATTACATAGCTGTGAGGGGCAAAAGTGTGAACCTTTGCTTTCAGTATCTGGTGCGACCCCTTGTGCAGCAATAACTGCAACTAAACATTTCCGGTAACTGTTGATCAGTCCTGCACATCACATTGCAATTTTGTCCCATTCATCCGCATAGAACAGCTTCAACTCTAGGATGTTGGCGGATTTCCTCACATGAACTGCTCGCTTTAGGTCCTTCCACAACATTTCGATAGGAATAAGATCAGGACTTTGACTTGGCCATTCCAAAACATTAACTTGGCAGCAAAACAGGCCCTATTACACGCCTTACTCTTTGAGTGATCTTTGTTGGTCGACCACTCCTGGGGAGGGTAACGGTGGTCTTCAGTTTCCTCCATTTGTACACAATCTGTCTGACTGTGAATTGGTGGAGTCCAAACTCTTTAGAGATGGCTTTGTAATCTTTTCCAGCCTGAGCATCAACAACTCTTTTTCTGAGATCCTCAGAAATCTCCTTTGTTCGTACCATGGTACAATTCCACAAACATGTGTTGTGAAGATCAGTCTTTGATAAATCCCTGTTATTTAAATAAAACAGGGTGCCCACTCACACCTGATTGTCATCCCATTGATTGAAAACCCCTGTCTCTAATTTCACCTTCAATTTAGCTACTTATCCCAGAGGTTCACATACTTTCGCCACTCACAGATATGTAATATTGGATAATTTTCCTCAATAAATAAGTGACCAAGTATAGTATGTTTTTCTAATTTTTTTATTGGATTATCTATCTACTTTTAGGACTTTAGTGTGAAAATCTGACGATGTTTTAGGTCGTATTTATGTGAAAATATAGAAAAGTCTAAAGGGTTCACAAACTTTCTAGCACCACTGTAATTATTTAGGTACAGTGCCTTACCCTAATAACCAATGACAAGGGGAACAGAGAAACACTTTTTGGAAATATATTAAACTCTCCACAATGAATGAATGAAAAGTCAACGGAGATGCAAGGCTGGAGACTAGGAAGACCAGGCTTTTTTTCTATATGCAATGTTCTCACCAAAGAGAAAAATAAAGTGGGGTTGAACTACAATAAATAATAAAGAAAACGACCTCAAATAGTCTAGCACATTTAAAAAAAAATGTTTTTCTCTCTCATATGCTCATATGAACTAAAAATGAACAGAATTTACACATGGCAAGCCAAAGGTTTTATTCTTGGATACTGATAGCTAATGGTTCAAGGCAGCAGGGAGCAGGACTGTGGGATCCAGATGCATTCCATTCATTATTCCTGGCTTTAGTCTATTATCTTGTGTTCATTTTCCTAAGTGTACACAGATGGGTTTTCCAGGTTTTCCAGAGTTTTTTTCCAGATTGAACACTCACAAACAGATGGGTTTTCCAGAGTTTTTTTTCAGATTCAACACTCACAAACTTCTCATGATGAGGTTTTCCAGCGGCATCGACAAGGATTTGAATTGAAAGACGGTGCATAGCAAGATTGAAGACCGGCTGTGCTCTGGGCTTAGGAAGGAGGACGGGGGGGTTAGATTCTTTGTCATACACCCTGTTCCTCTGGCAGCAGTGAAATAGGGTGACAGTTACTTGTCAAATATACTGTGCCATGGACTGCTGGGCTCCTGCCTCATTTTATTCAGTTTCCTCCTACAATGCTCACCTCTTCAGGCTAGATGGGTGATGGGATCCCCTGACAGTGCACTGCCATTATTTTCTAACAACTGACAGGAGCTCTCTGTATATCATACCTGGTGTTACCTACTGTTGAGTAGCTTGAAAGGCGTACATAACTGAAACTACTACGGCCACTGCACTCATGTAACAAAGATCGTTGGATTTACAATCTACCAAAATATGAGGCTGCTGTTCCTGCCGTTGTAAATGGATCATCTCATACAACTGGTCAAATAATGCCAGTGTTTGCATTGTTAAACCATCGCACCTCCAGTAGAAAAACTGCTATTGTAATGTAAACTTCAGTTTAAAAATGTCGAGCCCAGCATGACAACAGGATGTTATAAAAACAGTACAAAAACCCATACAAAGCAAAGTTGATTATGATAATACATTGGACTTAGAGGATAAGTTAATATTTTTAGACTTAATGTGTAAATCGCCTTTAAAGATTTATGGGTCGTGATATTTAAGATGTAAATATCAGCTACTCAGGTTTACCTGGAGTTATCATGATCCTTTTTGTAATAAAAATCTGTACATTTACACTGTGGGAAATGCAGAAGTATTTAATTAGTTGGTATTCCTCCGGTTTTTTACTGGTACTAACATTTCGGATACAGAAGAACCGTCATCTGCGTGCCTGAATCAAAAGGTTTGTTCTGGTAAAACATCAAATTTTAGAGCAAAAAAGCAGTTTTTATGCTGAGATGTATTAATTGATGCACCCAACTAAACAATAATTCAGACCAATATTTGCATTCACTAGCCCATATTTGCAGTGATAAGCTTGAAATGGACGAGATAATTAATTAATAGACAAATACAAACTTGAAATTACTTATCATGAAAACCATGGAGTGAAACTCCCAGAAATGAGTAGACCAATTTGATTCCACATTGGCCCTGTATGGTGTCAGTTAACATTTTAAATTGTGTTTTCATCAAAGCCCTTTTTTATTTGATGCCACAGGTGGCATCCGGTCTCATCTCTGGTAGGGAAATGGTGAAAGGTCACTTCTTTTTTCAATTGTTTGTAATTGGCACTGCCAGTACAGAACACCACACAGATATCAACAATAATATCCTCAACTTGCTGTTTATTCATAACTAGGAAGTCGACACTTCCTGATTCTATGTGACAAATAAAAATAAATGCTCATTATAGATTGTGGGAGGAAATTTTTTACAATTGCTTTTTTTTCCCCCCCATAAACTTTGTTAACATTAGTAATGAATGGGAAAATACTGCAATGGGCATGTAATGTTTAACTAGATGCAACTGTTGGTATGCACTTGGAAAAGTGTTTTCTTCCCTACATTTGGAATTGTTTTGTTGTATTTATTTGAATTTGATCTTAAGAACGAGCGTGCTATAACTGGTTTAAGCGTTTGGCTCTGCTGCTGAGGTCTGGCATGCTGGTGCTAATGTAATGGAAAGGCTTAGTTATGAATGGTCAAGGACCAGCAGTTAATATATTTCATGCATGAAACAAGAATGTAGGAATGAAAGCAGGATTAGACGATGTGGCTGATTCTCACCATAGCCAATTGCTCAGAAAAAACATTTTTAAAAAAAGCGTTAAGAAAGCAAACTGGATGCAGATTCTTCTACATGTTTTCACTCTACGAGAACTTGAATTGTATTGGCTTATTGATCACATTGCGTAGGCCATTACCACCCCTCCCACAGTTGAAGGACCCCACTGAGGCTCTACAATGCCTCACTCCTGTAATCACCCGTTGTGTTTGATTTTTGTTTTTGTTTATATTTTTTTGCTGTTGCATAGATGTGGAAAATTAAATATGCTATGCGACTGTTTTTTTGGGAATTTATTTCTGACCAAGCTGTGAGAATTTATTTCTAGGCAAGAATTGAGTTCCCGCGTAGGGAAACCGCAAACACCAGGAATGTAAAATATATTACAAGATGAGAAAAGTAAACTAATCCGACTAAATAAAGTCCTACCGTTGCTCTCGGCAAGAAGTAACAAGTGTGAAGTACGCAATGCCATTGCGGTTTCCACAAAAGCCATTCGTGGATCTTGACTCAAGTCGAAGAACCACAAATTGTTTAAAGATTGCATGCAGATGTCTGGGAATTAAACAAAGATGGGGAGAAATGCAACAAGAAACAGAGCAAAAACAAAATCTCTCCGTTGCGGCCTTCGATCAAGGATGACTCTCAAACTCTCACCTTTCTCCACATGACCACATGAGGAACCATGGGACCCTTCTCGCTCACATACGCTCCTCAAAGTCAGTACGTGTGGCGCTGTTCTGATATGCCTTCAAAAAGTTTATCGCATCTTTGAGCATACCCTAGACTTAACTTGCGGGCTGTAGTTCACACACTTTCCCAGAGATATGCCCTGAGTTTTTTAGATGGTACTTGGCAGTGATGCGTTACTTTTATCCTTTAAAGAGTATTTCTGTGCACCATACTTATTCAATAGGAAGCAAGGCACAATAAGGACAAGATTAAATTAAGCGAAGCAAATTGCATTAGTTCTTTATTGTGTCCATCGTTTCCACTGCCAAGGAATAAAATTGCTACAATGAAGCCTCTATGGTCTGTCTGTGCTCCCTCGCCTGTTTTAAGGAGCAGCCTTTGTCAGGATCCAGATGGCTATCAGACCTGCAGACAAAGTCACATTTACTTCATATCTGAATCCTTTCTGCCTGCTAACGCTGATCATTACGTGCCACTGCAGTTTCTGTGCGGCATTGTTCTGGCAGTTTTGAGCTTACATTTAAAATTTAAGTTGCACAGAGCAAGAATTTACTAGGATTAAAACTTTTGAGTGTCTTACTGTACCTGATATCTAACTTTCGGGGGGGTAGTAGGCACACAATAATTCTGCGTCATCAAAATAAAAACCCTGTAAACCGACACACGGCGATGGAAAAATTCAGATGTGTAAAAGATAAAGGTGCACGGGCCATTCAAAACATGTGCGTCCTTTGAAGGATAATTCAGTAACTTGATTTATCTAAGAGAACAACTAGCTCCAAAATGTACATGTGTACTGCTTTCTGTGCCCAAATAACATGCAATTTAGATTGATTTGACAATGTATGCAGTTTATCTTGAGAGGTGTTTTGCAGGTCAGCTGCATTGCATTAGTTATGCAGACATATCTTTATCTTTATATTGGCAAATTACCAGTGGTCCACTAGCTGACATAACTCATTGCACATCTCCCTTGATTAATTCTGAGTACATTTGAGGGCAGTACTGGTGGCATTAGTGACACTATTAGATCCCCTCTCAAGCCACTGCAAGTTCTTCATTTCAGACATGAATAAACTGGACATCAGTTAGGAGTCTTGATGAAGTGTGATGGAGAATAATATAAGAAGGTCTTATAATCGAGCTGGAATCGCAGAGCATGGGTCTTGCCTGGGGGATTTGTGGTTGTAGACATTTGTAGAACTACCAATAAGGTTTGTGTGTGCACTGATGGGATTCAGGACAAAACTGATGGATGTTTTGTGGAACAACAGCGTTTGTCGAGGCGCAGCAGGTGACTAGATGTGAGGTCTGCGCTGACATTTGTTATGTTTTAGATCACTGGCTCACTGAGGTGTGTTGCAGGTTTTGTCTGGGAAAGCCAGTGTCTTATCTACTTTAAAGTTGATCTGGGAAGTTAAAGGTGAGATAAGGTTTTCCTGCACACCATAATAATTTGGTGAGGTTTCTGCCACAGCTTTTCCCAGTGCTGTCCCTTCTTCCCCAAACAACAAGTCTTGTTCAGAACGTTTCCTCAAAATAGAAGATTGTGGAGGAGGGCTGTGACACACAAAGGGTTGACTGAGTTTAAGTTCAGTCATGATACATGGTCTCTCCTTCTGCTTTATTACTCATTGAAAGGGTGCCCACATTGGCCTTTTGAGTGGAATGTAATTATGCAAGCTGAGGAGGATTCCTTGTGTAAGAGCTCTGGGATTCTGCCCAGGAAGACCATCCCAATGACCCAAAAACGACGACCTCGTTAACCCCGATCCGAGAGTGGCCGGAGATATAGACACAGGGAGGGTGTACGCCTTTTATTTTATTTAAATCAACAAAAGCTGGCAAAACTTAAGTAGCCCACATTGGGGAACATCAAAATAAAACATTGTTTCAAACTCTTCCCCATTTAAATAATCCACCTTTCAAATCTTCACCCAGCAACAAAACCCACCGACACAAATCATAGACTTTTCAATCTAACTAACCTCCCTCAATCAGGCTCTTTGATTGTTTGTAACTGAATGTGATAACCATCAGTGTACCACACTCAAGTGCACAACGAGGTCCCCCCCCCCCAGGTTTGCTGGCCATCATCCATTGTAGGAATTTCCCCCCAGGCTTGAGACCGTGGCTCCCAAATGTGGGCCACATGGGTCACCCAGACGTTCACCCTTTGCCCATTTATCAGTCGTCAGGCATTTAACTGACCACTGACAAGGTTCACGTATTTCAGACATAACTATACTTCCTCTAAATCCCTCCTCCATCAGTTATTTGTAATGTTTGCACCTTGAAAGCCACATTGTTGAATGACTCCCTTAATACATTTTGAACTTGTCCTGTGAAAATCAATAATGCTTCTTTTTTCGCAATTCAAAACTCAACACAATTTAAATTATAATTCACACTCTCAGGAATAGGAAGACCGTTCCATATTCATGGGGACAAATGAGTAAGACAAAATAAATTACTGTGGTGAAATGTCCTTTTATTTTTTTACCTAATGGCTCCTACCTTTGAAAACCACACGTAATTTACCAAAGAGCGAAATGAATGCATGCAGAATTAATGGAACTCATAGAGGGAAGAGTCAGGTCTGTCTGCTTCAGGAGGAAGATTTGGCTAATGTGAATTAATAAATAATTTCACCCTTATTCAGTTTTCTTAATGATGAGTTCTTGTACGTTAGGTTTTTATTACACTCCAGGAAGGAGTCTTTTCAGGAAGAAAGTGTTTTTTTTTTGTTTTTTTTCTTCACTTCAGCAGACAAGGCAGTGTTGGTTGTTACTCTTATCATTTGTGTTGTTATGGTGTGGGGCATTGGTTCACAGGAGGTGGCGTTCAGTGGCGGTCCACCGTGTTAGTAAAATGGCTATGTCACATTCACAAGGAGAAAAGGCTAGCTGTCTAGCTGGTTTCTAACAGTGTGATACCTCATTGTTTCTGCTGTGACTCTTGCTGAACTGGTGCCTGGCCTGGCTGATGCACCTCAGACTAGCATGTGAAACAAACGGAACAATTAGTCTTCAATAATTCAGCCTTAATCATCTATTCTGCGGAAAGTCTTTCTTGCCTGCCAGTTCTTCAGAGAAAATGGACACATGGAAAAGGAAGAAAAATAGACATGCAAGACTTAAATGCTCCTGGAGTAACACTCAGTGTTTGGTCGACAGATGGGCTTAAGTTACCCAATACACTCTTGTGTATCAGGGCAGGGATTATGGGATGAGCAAATAATCAATTTTCTCGATGCATTTCATTTTCTTTATTCATTTTTAACATGGCTATTATACTCTAATATGCAATCCCCTTCCCCTGGCATGAGTTGTCTCCTACTTTCAGCTAATCTGCCTTGAGCTTGCACTAACAAACACAGGCCACAGCCCATTGCTTGCTGTTAGCTTTGCAAAAGCTTCCAATTTGTAAGAATCAAACTTGTACAATGAACACGCCAGGTTTGGACCGCAATTTACTTTGCTGGGGGATAAACAAAAATCGAAACATTTACCATGTTTATATGCAAGCTAATATTACGTTACCACTCTGACATTTCAGTATTCATCCATATGTAGATAAAAAAGGTAGATTTGATATTTAAAAAATTCACAAAGGACACACATTTGATTAGAGAAACAACATGTAATAAATACAAAATGATGCAGTGATGAAACAAAAAAGGGAAAACCGGAAATTAATGATTAAATGATGGTAACAAGAAATATAATAGTTATAGACTTGATGAGGAGGTGAGCCAACATTAGTAATTGCTACATTAAATGGTTTTGCAATGGCTTGGAAACCATCCTGGGACTGAACAACTTTAGCAAATGTCCATTAGTGGTTAGCAATTCTAGAACTACTCGTTAGCCCAGGATATATCAGTCTCATGAAAAATAAAAACATGTAATTATCGAAATTCCATGAAACATTTAAAAGTAATGTTAAGGAAGTAACGTTAAGCAAAAAATAAAATGGGAGCAATAATTTTTATTTTTGTTATGCTGGAATCGACGAATTCTGTCCGAATGGAATCCTGGGGAATCTTCGTTTAAAGTTTAGAAGTCAGAAGAACAGACGCTTTCAAAATAATTGGCATGACAAACTTATTGGGACAGATTGTCATGCATGAGTCTGTGCATGTGCAGAGACAGTGGACATTAACTTCTCATGGGCTTTGCGCCTGGTGCTGGTTGTCCTTCTTGGCGGCAGTTTTGGGAGTATTCCGGTTGAGAGACTTATTGACCGGAGATGTGCATCTGGAGCATAAAGTAATTATCCAGTCTGAGTGTCCTGTCTGGGGAAGTGCAATTCCAGGTAAAATGGTATCAAAATGTGTACCTTTAAGGAAGATGTGTAAGCAATCTACTGTTTGGCTACTTCTGATTCAGTAAATTTAAACATCCCATCCTTTTCAGAATTGAATGTTAATTAATATAATATAAAACAAAAGGGAACCATTCATCCATTTTCTGAAACGGCTTATCCAATCCAGTATCATGGGATCCTGAAGCCTTACCCGGCAGGGAGGACTCACAGGGCCAGTCCATCACAGGGCCAGGGGCCCAGAGAAACACACTCACACAGGGTCAATTCCACAAATCCCAATCTACCCAACTGACAAGCCTTTGGACAGGGGGAGGAAACCAGGGAGAATTGTCAGACTCCACACACAGTGACCTGAAATGGATTCAACCCCAGAACCCTGGTACTGGTCCTGGATGCTCAGAGGAACCAACGTCAACTGCTGAACCACCATGCAACCCCAACCGGGGAAAAAAGGAAAAGAAAATCATAGTTTTCTGTGCTCCAGTGGAATACTTGATGAAAATTAAATTTGAATAACTTTGAACATATTTATTTTTGGAAATGTGAGTGTGTTTCCTATGTCTAGTGAGACTCGTGAATTTCAGGTGAGGGCTGCTAATGGAGCTCTAGGTACTCGTATAATGTCACTGAGGAACATCTAATGAACATCCACTGTTCATCAACATGAGCAGCTCCCATGGAAATGATAATGAGAGAGACGAGAGTGTGACTGAGACGCCAGTCGGTGACCTGGATCCCCCCAAATGACAGTCTCAAGACTAGACACCCTTGGTTCTTTTTCAGATATCGGTGTCTGGGAGAACACCCACTGAGCCCTGGCTTTGTATTGTACACAGCATTAGAGATGTATGTCAGACTGTTCATCGACAGCACACAGCTGAGCTACAAGTCATGTTTCTCTGTATATCTCTATATGATATTAAACTGTAGTGTACAAAATGGGGGGGGGGCAAGTTGAGATCAGATCTCTCTCTCCCCCCTCTGTAAAGGCAAGCTCACTTCTACGTTACTGATACCACTTCAGGTCATTGGGAATACAACTTCAGCCCAGCAGCTGCATTTCGCCTGGGCTTGTCTACACACTTGTCACCATTGATCACCTCCCTCCAACGGCTACTAGACTGTACCATTTAACTTCCAAGGGCACAAATCTTAATTTTATTCTACACTACTCTGTTTGTATGGTAGCCCTACGCTTTTAGGGGCTGTATATCCGAAATACATACCCTTATGGTTGAATGAGCTGGCAGAAACGATCCCAATTTCGGGTTTTAGTGCCCTTGTGTGACAGCTGATGTCATTTTCTATTGTTACTTTGGTAATGCTCTGCCTGCACTGTTTGCCTTACCTCGCTAAATAAGAACATATGTTAAACGAATAACGCATGAATGTTAGTAAGCTGAAGAGAGGTTCTGACTCACCATGCCTGTTGAATATCCCACGGCACTTAAAGCAAAGATAACAGGTGTTACTGTGGTGTTATGGATGGATCTCACAAATAGCTATTTAAAAACTCCCTCCATAGCCCTGTCAATTCTAGCAGTTGAGTCGAATCAAAATTCTCGGCCTACGGTCACAACAAAAGTGCAGTGAACGCTCTAGTGGTTTCCTCGGATCGTCCTGTTGAATATGATGAGTAAGATTTATTTTTTTTTTTTTAAATGCCTGAAGAATAAATTGATCTACCCACTTCTCCCCTCTACTCCTATGAGATTGGGGTGCAAAATCGCGTTCAGTCGTATTGTAACCTGACACATACAGAAACTTAATCCTTGGTGAAGTTTACAGTGGTCACTCTATTGCAAATGTCAGAGATGACTTCGCTGTCGGATTACGTGCATCTTGATTTATCATGCTTCTCTGCGAGGATTTAATACCTTGCGTTGCTGGGCCGAGAGGTCGAGACGGGTGACACACGGCTCCTAATTCCTCCTGAGGCCGGTGTTTCAGGGATTGTGTATCCATCGCCGTTTGTGCATCGATCCCTTCAATTCCCCCCTGGCCTGTTCCGTGCTCGTGGTCCCTGCCCGAGAGTGTGGCAAAAAGATCCGTCTCGCTCTGTCCGTAGGACCCTCAAGATCAAATGTGGCTACTAAAGGTATAAAATGTGCAATCATCCCTGGTTTCACGGAAGACGCTGAAAGGCGTGACTCTGGGTGGCTCATCATTAATATATGAATGATAAGTGAGTGAAAAGAGAGCCAGCCATGCAGGATGAGGCATTGGCTATTGGCACATTCATTACAAATTACATTAGAGCCATGGGGCACTAGGAGAGATTAATCCTACTGGACTGGGGCAGGGTCCTTGTGCTGCACCTGAAAAAGAATGTACCTGACTTGGCAATGCTTTTTTGCATTGCCCTTTTAAGCTTTGTCTCTACGGACAGGCGGCCAAGATGCGCAGCCAGGAACAGGTCTGACGTCAGAGGTTAGCCTTTTCCCCAAGTTCTGGTGGCATCTTCACACAGCAGTGAGTCACCTCTGTTGATTCCAGCCCCGGGCACACTCAATTAAGTCATTTGCAAGGCAGTCACACTTTTACAGTCCTTCACAGTTAATTAGCCATGAAATGGACACTGGCTATGCAGATATGACGAGCTGCAAACAAATAAAAGCGCTCGTGCAAACCTACCACGCTACAGATG
>JAOYSI010045861.1:0-22683 GCA_025775065.1 Hiodon alosoides | reverse complement strand
AGAGTCTTCAATGAATTAGCATAGAGTCTTCAATGAATTAGCATAGAGTCTTCAATGAATTAGCATAGAGTCTTCAATGAATTAGCATAGAGTCTTCAACGAATAAAAAACGCTGGCGCCCATTTTTTTTGTGTCCCCTCCATCTCGTCTGTATAACGCCTTAAGGCAGGGAGGTGTCTGGTCTCCCGTGTCGGAGGAGTCGATGGCCAATATGTTCTTCGCCCTGCAGGTGCACGTCGACCGTGTCCCCCTCAGGCCGCAAACAGGACGCTCCCTTGCCAGGATATCAAACACCCCCCCACCCCCCCCCACCCACACTCTTCAGCTAAAGCTGCAGCACGGGACAGAAATCACAGCAAATGACGCGCCAGGAAGGCTCTTCCATTAGCAGGGGCATCACGTTTGGAGGAAGCGCTTCAGGGCCCAAGCGCCAGTGTTGCTAATTACTGCAGTGAAACTTGCCATGGCGAAAGCCCAAAAGTGTGGCGAGTGCCTCGCGGACACGATCACCTTGCGAGGTTTCCGGATCGAGCCAAAGCCCCTGGACAAAAACACAAGTCGAGTGTCCACAAATCTTTAGTGAGGGATGCTGGTACAAGCACTAATTAAATCGCCATCATTTCTGACATATTGTGTATTGTGGTTGTGTTTTTCAGGAAAGCCGCAGTTGCAGTCATTCGAGCAGAGTTGGTTTTCATTCGACTTGGGTTTTCTTTTTTTGTACATTAGATAATGATGCCCAAGAGAATCTTTTTATTACTTTACTGTCAGGAATACACATAAGCCAGGTCATTTGAAAACCTACAGGATTCTTTCGGCAACACCGTTTTCTGCTTCCAGACTGCTGTACTTCAAGAGTTGCAACGCTAAACAAGGATTGAAGCACACATTTCCAGAAAGTACTTGATTGGTAGAGGTTTCAAATACGGACGAGTTTAAACAGAATTATCACCTCTTCGATAAGCGGACTGAAAATCGTTCTCCGATCACTTAAGTGAATTCCGGAGGTTAAGATAAAAATAACACATCTCAGCTCTTCAGTCATTTCCCAAACTCTACAAAGAACACTATTTTGGGTGTTCTAAGTATGTGTAGTATGTTTGATGAAATTGACATTTGTATGAATCTGCAGAAACTAGTAGAGCTGATGAAACCCAAGATCTGCTTACTCCAATCCTAACACTACTGATGAAGTTTGGATTTTATAGAAAATATGTTGTCCATTAATTCATTACATACTAAGATGAAGATCACTGTATACTAATTTTTGGTTTAAACAAAAAAAAGTCACACTAGTTCTACGATGTGTTCCAGCCTAAAACATTTTGTTGATGATAAAACGGAGGTGGTCGTTTGCTCTCAACACCTGATCAAGTACCATGAATATAAGATCCTGTTAATGATTTGTAGAAGCCGCAGATCTTAATCAGTTCTTATACAATGACCAGACTTTTCAACACACACAAAAATTCTAAAGCAACAGATTATTCCCACTTTCTTTGTCTGCAAAAGCCCGATTAGTGTGCTGGCTAACAGTTTGCATTTGCCAAACACGTCATTGTCCACGCTTAAATCAGAGCCCAAACTGGGGGAATCTGGAAGCTATCAGAAGTGGTGAAAGACAAAAAAAAATTTATGTCGAAAGCAAATGTAAATTTGTTCGGCACATAATAAAATAATAAAACCTTAATCTCAGATGCTTGCTTTTTCGGGATTTTTTGTTGCAAATTTTAACTCTCCACAAAGCAAATTCGAACTACATAACGTAATTTCAACGAAAGGCATGTCCAGGACGCCCCTCCAGATTTTTTCACAGAACAGCTACGCAATCGACATAGAAAATATGTCGGCGATTTCGCCTCTCTGCATGTCGCAGCGGACCGAGCATCCCTTCTCACTGCAGTGTTTACCAACTGCATATCTCATGCTCCATTAGACTGCAATGATAGACACACGTCCACTTCTACTACAGCAAACGGTAGCCTATAGCACTCAATATTCCACCATTTAGTGAAGCCCATAAAACAGATAACGAAAAAACTAAATGAGCATTATGGTATTATTAATAAATCCTAGCAAATATATTTAAAAATATATATACGTAACACAGCCTTATTACAATATATTGTTTCCTAAAAGCCTTAAGTCCGATCCACTTTTACTTATCAAGCGGACAGTCACAACTCAAATAGTGTTGCGGTGGAGACGACCAGTGTTCAATTTGTCTCGATTTCTGTTAGAATAAAATCGGCCAGTAACCACTCTTGAATAAAATCTCAGCAATGTATGCGCTAGTAAACACGTTGTATATGAATCGGCAACATGATGTCGATGCCATCGAAATAGCGTAGGTAAATTATAAAAATACTTCAGACGCCGCAACCTCCCCTGTCCCCTACCTCCTCCTGACTTTGCAAATAAAAGGCAAATCATATCGGCCAGTCAGACTGACCAGAACAACTTACCTACTGTAGAAAATTGGACGTGGATGTTTCAATTGTGCTCGCGTTTAAACAGAATTCCTTGCATACTACATCACTCACCTCCCGTGCTCTCGTTCACTACGCGCTTTTCTTTTGCCCTTTCCCTTCTCCCCAGATGTCACTGCCTCCCAGCGTCACCGAGTTCCAGTCGTTCACCGCTCCGGAACTGAACGCTCCAATCACAGAGCTGACTACAGGAAACACTTTTCCCGACTCGGGTGAAATCAACAGTGTGGCGGAGGGGCCCTGCCTTAATTATGCAAAACTTTCAGTTTGGTATGATTGTGACGAGAGGGGAATATCTTAAGTATAAGTATGTGTCAGTAGTATTGTCAATACACTTTAGCAGGGTTGTTTCATTGTTGTTAAAAAATTTTTGTCATTAAAAAGAGTAATCGCCCTGCAATGCGCATGGCCTTGGATCTGTAGAAATTACTTATTTTTAAACATAATTTTCCCATGAAGTAGAATAAAACGTATACTTCAAGGTCAAGTTATTGAAATTGGTTCTTTTGTTAAACGTGGACACCACTCCATACATTTGATAAAATAAAATCAAGATATCAAAAATTTACATCCAAATTGTTCTGCATCGTCAAAGGAACAGTATGTAAGCTGTTTAGTGATTTCGGCGTGATCTCAAATATACCAACGACTGTATTTTAAGAGGCAGGAATACGGTTTTGTACAGTCTTATTGGGTTACGGAAATCCTACCAGCTTAAAAACTGTTCCCAGCATCCTGTACTCTGAGGGGAATTCATTAGCCATCTGTTTCACGCTTCTAAGTTGTTTAATTCATTAGTTAACTTGCTAGCTTGCTAATCTTGCCCAGCTCATACCGAGGTAACCAGTTGGTTTGTTTCCACCTCGTCTTTAATCGGACACTTATGGAGTATAAGTTATCTCGCCCAACATTCGTGGGAGTGCGCGACATGCTATCCAAGGGTGTTCTGGGCTCACAAAATATCTCATGAAATATCATTTTAACGATTTAAGTAATGTTAAGAGCAAAAGGTAAAGAGTGCTAAAGGGTAAAGAAAGTTGCAGGAGCGATAGCATGAGGACAGCTATACCCATATGAATACCCATATTTATATATTGCACCTCAAGATGCAAGAGTCGAGGTTAGAAGCACTAACCCTACATTAGTAATACATACATTATAGAACTGTGCTGTTCTTAGTAAAAAACAACTATGTCAATATTGTCAGCTATAAAATTGTCGTTAAAGCCGTTAGTCTGCGCTTGCTGAATGCTGTGCCTGCGTACGCGCTCGCGATTGCTGAGCCATTATTTGCCTGCGTGCGAAATACTCTTACGAGAAGTGAGGGAGCCGAGGCTCGGCCCTCCCCTGATTTCTAATTCATTATTCAGCTTGTACAGTACTTATGCAACAACTTAAAGCGATATGCAGGACAAGAGTCACGTGAACAGAAGTAATACAGTGACACCTAATGACCGAACCAATTGGAATCAGAAACAGAAAATGACTGTGCTTGATTGGGCCTCTGGCAAAGTCAGCACCCTTTTAACAGATCACATCCAGTCACAGTTAATGCGGTTTATTTCGCAAATGTCTTGCACGTGCTGATTTTGGTACACGTGCCCTTGACTTTCTGCTGCGGGCACTGCCCAATACACTGCCAATCAGTCAAAGCAAATAAAGGACACATACTTTTAGCAGTGTAAACTGTAATGTATGTTTAAAGAATAATTAATCATAGTCATAATTGTGTTTTCTATTGGTTGTTTGCAATTAAATAGGTAACTTACCCTTTCTGGTATTAGTTTACATTGTGCCCTAGTTCAGTCTCAACATGTTACTTAGAGTTACTTAAACACATTTTCTGAGACTGGGTGAAAGCTGCTCTGAAGCCTAGGTGACTGAAGAGAGTCAGATTCTGGTGTTTAAACTGTGAACGGTGTTTGCCACAGGAATGTACCACTCCAATCCATGTTTATAGCCGTTGAGGATCCTGAGAACAATCCAAACAAATTGCAGGGGGGGGGCAGTTAGAAAGTGACCATTCTAGTAATTCCTCAACGACCCTAGTTCAAATTTTATAGGCATGATGCTAATGTTTTGTTAGAGTACAAACATTTACTGCCGCAATTGTCAGACTGTTGCAGCTTGGAAAACAGTGTAGTTAAATTTCAGTTTCAGTTAATTAATTCACTACTTAAATAAAACAAATGTTCCCTCACTATTGACTAAATTATATAGAAAACTGGCTTTTGAGAGAGAAAGCTTATTAACTGAGAAAGATACTAGCTAAGAAGCAAAATTACTTAAAACGTCAAGGAAACTTACAGTTAATACCCGTCAAATACGGGGCGGCTGGCCTATTTGTTTACCAGGAGGAAAATTTTATATTACGGGGACGGGGCAGTTGAGTCGATACTTTGTCTCCCCCTGGTGTTTTACCTAGGGAAATTATTTTTGTCAGATGACGTTCACATCTTCATTACAAACACAAATAAAGGTATGAAACCCCTATAGCTTTAGAGAAGATGATTTACTTTTAATAAGCTGGTCATCAGTGTTATTTGTACTTTTATTCTATAACCTACATGATTATATTTGTATGATGATTGGGATGCAGAAGCAATCTCAGGACTCTCAGAGACACATCTATGCTGCGACAGTTTGTCATCTGCTAAAGCCACAGCCACTCATTACAACCTGACTCCTCTTTTTATGCTCCGCGGATCCATCGGTTTATTCACAGAATGTTAAAGGAGTGAGCCTTCGTCTCCTGGCCACCACTGGGATCACTTTGAATTTGATGGCCATTTATCATCAGTACAGATTGTTTTCACTGGACAAAAGCCCCACATTTTAAATCTCCCTTCATGGAGTCTTCATGACACTCTTCATCTTTATGATGCTCCTTACTTATTGTTCCTTTTAGGGAAACCCTCATGTGAAGCATGCTGCAGAAACGGCCATTGAAAAGCAAAATATTGCATAAAACTGCATTGAATAGAGCCTGCACATGAGGCCTACATTCATGTTAATAAAATAGCTCAGAGTCAGAGTTCCATTTTAAATAGTCGGGCCTTCATTTGTCCAAAAGGTTCTAGAGAGATCTCTTGGGAGGCAGCCCCTGACATCCACCAATCAAACACCTTTTCCCTTTGGTGATAAATAACATTTTCTGGTAAAATAACATACATTACCTTTGCTATAATTTATGGCAGTATAAATTATTAACTGTAAAGCTTGCTTCAGACCTTACTTACTGAGCTCCTGTGCATCTTGAGTCCAATAACAACGACAGTTCTACCACATTTGCTTCAGCGGAGGAACGAAGTTCAATTGTGTCTCGACGCTTGCCTGGTATCGACAATGCGACTTGCCTGTTCCTGGGACCCGTAAAGTCAAATGTAACATCCAGTGATCCATAATGCACACCACTGGAATCCCCCACACATGTAACAGTCATGATTTATCAACAGTTTGATACAGGCCTTGTGATATTTCATTGTTACTCTGAGACTCACAAGACAACAACATTTCTGGCCTATAGTCATGGTGAGTCCAGCTAATAACAGTCTGAGCTAATAACAGCCAATAAGTCAAGCCCAAGACACCGTTCATCTTATAATCTTTACACTCCATGAAAAAAAGAGCCAAACACATACTTTTCTTTTCTTCAAAATTTTAATTGAAAAGCTGCATAAAGCAATTGGCAAGGCTCTAGTTAACAAAAATGGAATAGAACTGCAGTACTGAACTAAATAAAGGATAAATAAATAAAGTCAAATATTAGGATGTAAAATTCTAGAATTCTCTTCCTTATGACTCTATTCTGCAGCTTCAAAAATGGCATCTCATGTAACAATTTGTCAGTTGCTTACCAGCAATGCTTCTCAATGTCCAATATATCAAAGAAACACGGAAAGATATTACCAGGCAGGTCCAGATTATTTACATCATTTCATTTCATTTCCATTATTTCTATCTGACATCGCACACTCCAGACTACATTACCAGGCTTTGGAAATCAATGTTATTGGCCAATTCCTTGTTTTTCATGGCTGCAGTAATGTTAACATCAATACACTATGAAACATAACCTTTGGTGAGGGTCTGTTTCCCATTACAGGCACCAGACAAGTTTCAGGTGAGTTTGGACAAAGACACAGATAGTGATGTGCCTGTTGTACTATATGATTATCTTTTGATGCTGTTGTCCCTGAATACAGATCAATTCAATAATTCAATCTTTGAAAAGAGTTTGCTTCAGTTTGGTGTCATATATTCTTTTTCACTGTGTAGAAGGTGAACAATATCATCCTTTGCTTTATATTTAATAGGCCTCATGCAGAACACACCAATATCAGACTCCAACACCCTACAATTAAAGATACAGCAAATCCTATTTATAAACTACCAAGTTGTAACTACCTGTTCAGGTTATAAAAATAAATATTTGAGAATATTAATCATTTTCATTTCAGTACTGAAATGTATTTTCCCCCCAGGCATTTAATTAAACTAAGAGGAGAGGGGCTCGGACACTATATCACTTCCTTCTGACAAGTTGCTTATATTATAATAACAATTAAGGGTGGTGTCAAGCAATAATGGGGAATAGACAGCAGACAACAAACAGCGGATTGTTCCATTAGTGAATGCTTCATACTTGCTATACTAACACACTGATTTATTATTTAATTAAAAAGTGTCATTTGCCACACACCGAGCATTTGCGACACATTCTGTGTAGCTATCTTTGGAAATGTTCTGTGGTAGCACACCAAAGAGGCATGCTGGGTCACCACTTTCCTGGGCACATCAATGTGTCTTTGTTTATGCCAGCGATTATCTTAAATAGGCGGATTCTTGGGAGGACAGAGTGTTGAAAAAAATATCTCAATAAAAATATTACAAATTGTTCAAAAAGTGCTGATTCATTGTCTGACAGATGCATTTAATGTAGTTCATGATTGTTGCTTTTTTATTTTGTAGTGTAAATTCTGTTACTGCTTTGTGGATTGTTTTGATTCCCATATATCTTAACAATTTATATTCATTTTGTATGTTTGATGTCGACCAAACCTTCATAAGCCTTTTGAATCTTTACCTCGCTCACTCAAAAACGACAACCTCCAAGTGTGTGTACGGGCTGGCATTAAAATGTCCGCTGTGTTTGCACCACGGTGGGGGAGCTATTGCCTTCTAAACTTATGCAGCAAACCCAAATCTCTACAATAAAATTGAAGAACAAGTTGCATTGTGTCCTATCAGACCTGTTCTGTTATTGCTCATACATATTTTGAATAGTATGTTTCATAATTGAATGTTTATATTTTGCTTCCATCCAGGTTTATTAATCTTGATATCACTTTCCAAAACTATTTGTAGGAAATTAAAAAAATTACATCAGAAATTGAGCCAAATGTTTTATTTAGTTTTCCTTTTACACCACCTTCTATCAATATCACATAACATTTTAATAAACGTGAGAAAATTCCCAATCAAAAACAAATTTAGGCATATAAATTTAATAAATTTATAAATAAGGTATTAATCGTGAAATTATCTATAATAAAGAGAAGACATTAGATCCCGCTCCCTGTTGCTCCCACGTTACTAGCAACTTCCAGGAGAATCAGACGACCATGGACTGTGCTATTATTTGGATGAGGCGATTAAACAAACATTTTTTTTTTGTGTTTTCCTAATGCCTAAAGACAAAGCAGAATTACATTCTTATCTTATTTTTAATCAAACGGATATACTGATGTAATCTATGAGATGACCGCAGTGTCTATTAATTATTACTTTATTTTATTTGAAACCCCCTCTCGCCGGCAGAAATGGAATACGACCTCTTGTATATTTACCGCTTGCTGGCATTCTCAGTGAAAGCATTGCTATCTAGTCGGATCAAAGAGAATTAGTGCAGCAAAGAGTTTAATTTTGTTAACGGTCACAATGGAGTGGAAGCCTATGGAAATCAACCCCGAGGTATGTTCCGTGTTCATTGCTTGAGTCGGGGTTTTCGCGTCTGCTGTCTTATTCATATTTTAAAAAATGGTCTTTCTGGTTGTCTTTTCAGATGCTGAACAAAGTATGTAGCTGCTGAGTCACCTTCGGTTGGAATCGTTCATTTCAAAAATCGAGTTCCGTTGGTAGATTTTCGTTGGCGCACTAATAATGTCAGTTACCGTTTGACTCCTGTTACATTGAAGGGCGTGGTCAACCTAGTTAAATCAAAACATTTATTGGCCACGGGGTTACGTTGTCTGCCATAATATAACTTGGATATTATCTTAAACATTGGTTAATTGATGTGTATTTGCCTGAACACTGCCTTCGCCCCCTTGCCGTTTTGATTTCAGGTGCTCGACAAATTGGGTGTCTGTGGAACCTGGCGTTTCGTCGATGTTTTGGGGCTGGAAGATGAGGCATTGTCTTCGGTACCCAGTCCGTCTTGTGCAGTGATGCTGCTGTTTCCTCTAACGCAACAGGTAGGGCGCTGGCTGCCTCACGGAGACTAGAGTCATGGCGGGGCGCTTGCACTGCATGTAGGACGGGCGGGGTAGAAGACGAATGTCTGCGCCATATCTACGTTTTCAATTGAGGGTAGAAATCCTCTTCGAAAGAAGACTTGGAAACATGCAATTCAAAATACTATCATTCTTTAGGCATGTACTCTGAAATCTGGGCAGCTCTTACTGTATACTGTACCTGTTTTCAGGATATTATTGTTGAACTAGTTCAGGTAGAGGTTGCCTGATGGAGTGCCACAGCTATGCCTCATATATTGTCCAGTTTAGCCGTTAGGTTTCAGTGAGGCTTGGCATACCCATTTGAGTAAAGTTATTTTATTCCTGAAATCTGTCACTTGGGAACAGCAAAAGGTGGGTGTTGAGTCAAACATTAAAAAAATGAATAGCATAAGAGACATTAAGAACCAGTAGGTAACCTAGCCAAAGTTCTGATGCAACGCTGCTGACTGCGTGTTTACCTGAGTGCTTCCTAATCTGAAGGATGCTATTTTATTGAATGAGAAACTTGTTTTGTATTAGCATGAGTCCTTCAGGAAGGAGCAGACGAGTGAACTGGATGGGAGCCACAAGGTGGATGCTAAAGCCTACTTCCTAAAGCAGACCATTGTCAACTCCTGTGGGACGGTAGGACTCCTGCATGCTGTGGCCAACAACCAGGACAAACTGGAATTTGGTGAGTTGACTATCCCTGCCCTGGATGCTGTAGCCTAAAATCTGCCTCGTCACTGTAGCCAGATATGCTGTGTTTGGGGATTATGAGCCTTCAGTCCTGACTGCCTTTTTTCTCCACTGCAGAGAATGGGTCAATACTGAAGAAGTTCCTTTCAGACACGGCTGACATGTCTGCAGAGGACCGAGCCAAGCAGCTGGAGAGTAACAAGGTGTATAATTTTCATCTGTGAATGAGAACAGATGCATGCAAATGGGTGTTGTACCAAACTTGAATAACTGGCCACATTCCTTTTGTAATTTCTCTTGTATTGATCACTTGTGTTTCCAACCATAAATTAAGGTTCTCAATTGTGGAAGTTGGCTCCACCAATTGTTTTCTCTCTCTGGGTTGAAATTGATGACAAATTTCCCATTAGGCTTGGCAATGATTAATATGGCCTTTGAGTGATCCTCATGGTGGCTATGGTAACATACCAACTACCATGTTGGTCTTGCCTTTTACTGCTCCGGCAAGTATATGTAGTTGCATTGTTTAAGTCAACCCACTGACATCTTGGTTGGGCACAATTTTGTATGCAGCAATAATTAACAAGATACTGAAATTATGACTTGACATGCCTATTGTGGTTTCTAAATTCAAAAGTAACATTTCTCACTAGTGCAAATGGTGGATGCTGCTCAATTACTGAATCTTTTAACAGATGCCACTAAAGACTTGACAAACTTGTCTTGAGGCTATATTTATTTAAAATGATTTGGTAATCTCAAATATTAAGTGTTAACTACAGGGTAACTGCTATGGGTTTCAAAAAGCTTTCATCCTGTCTGAAAATATGCTTGGAAGAAAATCAAGAGGTTGGATTTACTATTGACCTGCATCATAGTTGGGGATTATCTGAATGCCTTTCAGCTTGCAAACCATCTCTGATCTCCAATAAGCTGCTGACTTGCAATGAGTTGTATTGCTAGCCATGTGTTAATTGGAACAAGGTAAACGTTTTGGCCCCATCCTTGGGATGATAATGTGCGGAATCGTCCACTAGGGTGCACTAAAGTGCTCCAAATGTGGCTGTACTGGTATCATGGCAAACCCCTAAATTTGAGTTGAGATGGCTGCCTGTAACTGTAAGTGCTCTTTTATTTTTTTAGGACATCCATGCCACCCATGATGAAGTAGCTGCGGAGGGACAGTGCCGGGTACCGTGCATCTTGATTTTGCGCACGCTCTTGGTCAAAACATCAGTTTCTAAAATGTACTGTATGTTAATGAATGGCGCTATTCCCAAATTTGCACTTGACTTGGTTTTTCAACTTTCGGTCTTCGTCAGGTGGATGATAAAGTGAACTTCCACTTCATTACCTTTGTCAATGTGAATGGACAACTCTATGAAATGGGTAAGACTGCCTTCTTTATTTTGTAAAATTATAATGGACAACTTTCTGGCAAATTGTATGTACTAATGAAGTGGCGAACGGTTGTAAAACTGCTTTAAGCATCTTTTCTTTTTTTAAGATGGAAGAATGAATTTCCCGGTTAGTCATGGAACTACAAAAGAGGACACCTTCTTAATGGTACTGTCATTTTATTTAAAATTAGTCGGTGACTGGTATTGCACCTACATTTTGTAATCGTTTTCCTGATCGTATGAGTGAAGCTGATTGTTGCTCTTTCTAGGATGCCACGAAGATCTGCCGTCAGTTCATAGAGCGTGAGAAGGATGAGGTGCGCTTTTCGGCAGTCGCCCTCTGCAAGGCCTGAGTGAGGTGAAGGTAGACTGCCTTCACCGAAATGCAATAGCACATGCCTACAGCACTTAGTTCCACGCTTGCCCAAGTTGTATGTAATAGTGTGTTCTGCAAGTCTCAGATTTTGTTAGTAGTTGCAGTTAATTGAGTCCATCTGAGGTATTGCCCTGTTCCTTACTTTTGACCAAGTTCCCAACTGGAGTTTCTTGCCCAGAGGGGTGCACTGGTATGGAAGTGTCATTGGCATCTGTGGTACGATTACTGACCCTTATTTTGCTGAGACCTGGTTTCCTGTTGAAGGCCTTCGCACTTGGTGTTTAGTGCACTACTGGATGTCTTCTGTTCTGACATTAAGATCTTGTGCAATGCAGCTAAAACCAATAAATGCCCCTTTGCTTACCTGTGTTGCTTTTTATTACGCCGAATTCAATTCTGTAACGTGAAAGGTATTCTCCTGCACGAAGTTCAATGCTTGTCCAGCAGATGGCGACATATGATAAATACTGAAGACTAATTCGATATACGATTGATTTTTCCATTGTGGCTGATGGAAATTTGACTCGTGTATTTTGGGACGCATTCTGAATATCACTCGTTTAGCCATCCACACTATTGCGGCATAGTGGGGAAATTACCAAGAGGACAACCTCTTGGCGCTTATGTGCGCCTTGGAGTGATAAAGCGTTGAGACCATCTGGCATTCCCGCTAAGTATCCCGGTGGTTGAGTTCAGACCATAAAACCAAATTTTAACATCGATGTTCAAAAAGTTCCGTGTGAAATGGTTAGACGTCCTCAACAATCGCATGGGTAAACGTATCACACAATTAGCTTAATGGTTGAAACGAATTAACAATATTAGTCAGACTTGATCATGTAGCGCCTTACTCCATTCGTTTTGTCGCAGTCATCGATCTGCAACTAAACCACCCTATTTCGTTTCCCTCTGTATCGAGTGATCAGTTAATTCCCACGAAGTTTCTTAATACCCGTCGCTAAACTGATTACTGACGAAGCCACATGTAAATTAGGAGCAAACATATTTTCATTCCAGAAGCAGTAGAGAATTAGCTATGGCGAAAGTTAATTTGTACCAAACTAATGCACAAAAAAACGATGCCGGCAGCTATTACATTTATGGCAAAATATTTAAACTTGACCACATTCCATTCGGAAAAGATTCAATAAACCGTTAGTTTACCCCGTGTCTTAATTACCTATTTTCTGTTATATTGCCTTAAATGTAATACATATTGTATGTATTTATTTAGTGGTATGCGTAATTACCAACGGGCAATTTTAAAATAAAATTTACCAGATATAAGTCGGTACCAGTACAATATCACTGATTTGAAACTATATTTTCCCTCTAGAGGGTTGACTTAGTTTGGAAATAGTGACAACAGGGTGATATGAGGAGCTAGATTTACGTTCTTTCAGTAGGTTGGAATTTGCGCTCTGACGGTAAACGTCCATTGTCCCTCAAAACATTCTTTTCAGCGCTTGTCTGAGGGCCGGTGCCCCGCTTCTGTAAAAAGCAGGCAATGGCATGTGATCGGTACTGGTTGGAGGAGGCGGTAGCTCGCTGTGCATTGGCTGAGGCCAGCGCTCTGTTTTTTTGTTTATTTTTAGCCAATGGTTCATCACATATTGCGGTGCGCGAGTCGAGAAGCGTCTCTGACTGTGGAAGACCGAAGAAACGTGCAGTGCAGGTTTGCGGCAAGCGAGGGAAAGCGCATCCAAAGGAACTCGATTGTGTGATACTAAGGGTCAACCACACTGAAGTAAAATACTGCTTTCGGAGATTCTAAACGCAATAACTTTATTAGCGCGTAGCTGTGCTGACCTGGTTTTGTCAACGCGGGATATTGTTGTTTTGAACACAATTTCAGAGAGATCCGGTACTCTTCTATTACTTCAAGGCTTTGCAAATGGCCAGTCCTGTTTCAGACATTGGAAAAAATCCTCAACAGTGTCAACATCAGCATTATGAATCGACCCCCGAACCAGCGTTTCAGGAAGCACAGAAATGGATCGAGGTGAGTTTTTTCTTCTGTCCGGACAGGCAAAGCAATCTTTTAAAATTATTTTAAAAACAGCCGTCTGCGAACTTACTCCAAACTATACACAGGATACCAGTCCTCCGTTATATATGTATTATACCAACGGACGGAGGTTTATAAATATTGCAAGGGCACCTGTTGTAAAGTGACACACAGTTGTCGTTGACTCCGCGTATTCGGTTACAATCGCGCTCAGAAGAAAACAATGAGTACATCATGTGGAATACATGTATGCTACATGGCGGCATTAACTAACAATACAAATTTTCCCGTTTAAATAAGATATTTTTGTTCGCCTATTTATCAGTGATTTTGCACTTGACTCTGCATTTGATTTTATGTTCGTTTTCACTCATAATATGCCTACCAACAATTCCCTTGCGTGGTTCCGTTTACACTGAAAAGGAATTGAACATTATCTATTACACATTTAACATCTTTAGTGTTTTAGTTTTATTTTACCTTAACCCTCCAGGTGCGTGAGTCAATTTCTTGTTACTATAGTAACTCGCCTGATACTTCTATTTGGGTAGAGTCGAACCATTGAAGTGGCAAGAAAGAGAGATAGAATGGAGGCACACAGACTGCAATAAGACTGCTGAAAAACTGTGTATTGTTTGATAGTCTTTTTTTCTTTTCTTTTTTCCCTAAAAGTAATGGGCACTTACAGCAATACGCACGCGCGTGTGACTAGTATATTTATTTCTCTTGATCCTGGTCAATAATGAAGTATAGTAAAAAGCATTCGAACATATTACAATTTACAGTTAACTAGGTGACCTATTTTCATTATCGCGCTCGCAGGCATTAAATTGGTGGCACCATAGATTTCGTGTCACTGCAGTACATTGTACCGCACTGAAGCATATGTAGCGTAATCACCAGAGACTAGACCCATTTCAAACTTTTGAATAGAGATTTTATTGCATCTTCCACGGCTAAATCTATTAACGCCATATTAATAATTTAAACCCAAGTGGCTCTCAGAAGTTTGAAACCTGGCTAACATTGATATTCCCTGAGGAGTTAAACGTGTTCGTTGCAGTTGTTATGGCGTCATTTTGGCTGACTGCAGCTGATAACTACAATACACGAATCCCAACGCGAGACCGTAATAATGCAGGCACCTGTACTGTTCACCGTGGTGTGTGTTTGTTACAGCGTGTCCGTCACTTTACTCTGCTACAGCTGACGTTTTTGTATCAAATGCGGGGCGGACGTGGTTGAGGTCAGTGCACCAATTATGCGCCTGCTGTTTGGAGGAGGAGGAGGCCAGTATTGCACTCCAGCACAAAAAAAAGAGAAAAGGTTTCCTTATCACCATATTGCGTGGCCCAGTAAAACTTTCCTACTATTTGAAAAATGTGTGCTATTGCTCACAGAAGTGCAACCCTGATAATTATTATCGCTGCAATTAATGTTTTTATTATCATCAATATCGTTTAGTAGTTATTTTTTTCAAGCAAAAATATGGATTCAGTGATTTTGTGAGACAAGATGGCTATGTGTCTTGGTGTTTATCCTTTGGTAGTCGCTCGTTCATTCATTGTGTTGACACCTGATACTATTTATATGAGACTTCTAGGAGACTGGATCTCCCGGCCTGTGGGGTTAGATGTAGATGGTAACTGCCACCAAGCTTGATGTATATTTGATGAGCAGAATTCCACTAGAGGATTTGGACCGATAACCCCAGACGTACAACTCATTCTATTCTATGTTCCTGATTCTGATAAATAGTTCCCTAACCCCCCCCCCCCATCTCAAAGTATGGCCTTTTGTATTGATGGTTAGCCCACAGTAATATTCACAAAAAGTAGAGACAGACTCTTCACTTTGTCCGGAAGGTGTGAATGTTTTAACTCTGGACAGTTTCGCAAACAATTTCTGTAAACGGCCTGCTTTGTCCTTAATGTAGGCTAGCAAATACGTAATATGAGTACAAGCTAATTTTCTATTGCCACTTTCGTTATACATCACATTTTTATCTTCCCATCAATTTTTTTCTGCTTTTGCTTTTGGGTCAGTTAAGCTTTTTCTTTTTTTATTTGATCCATTTTCTTTTTTAGCACTACTGTTGATCAGCGGTGGGCATTTATTTTCTTTCTCGTATCCTATTCATGTTCGTGAAGTTTCTTGCAGATCTGAGTGGCTGAACCATGTGTACACTGAAGATTAAAGACCGAGGTTAAGAATTCTATTACCATTAAGAATTTCAAATGATCCTGGTTTGCATATTTTGAAGTAAAAGTTTAATCTACCCTTACCGTTTTTATATATAAGGGGGTTTAAAGTGCCTTCACCCACCGTTTTATAGGCTTTTGTTTTAGACATCATTAACTGGCCCTGCCATTGGCAGCTAAACACGTATCACCCGGCGTGCCTGAATTAGTTATGTCTCTAAGCAGTAAATGACTTTGACCCTCTCATTCAAAAGAACCGGGCACCTGTGTCTGTCAAAAATAGCCCTGCCACAAATGCAGGCAGGCGTCCAGTCCCGGGAATAGCTCTTAAAGGGTTAGGGTTATTGCCCTTTCTACATATGGCTTCTTATGGAGGGTCAGGCAATTTGGTACACCCTTGTTCATTGGAAGAATGCGGATAATCTTTTTCCGATAAGGCATAAACTACTGGTAGTTTATGCTATGTGAATGAGGCTGAATATGTAGAAGTGAATGAGGCTGAATATGTGAAAGGCACTGAAATACTGTCCTCTGTCTCCCTTGTACGCTACAAAGCCATGTGGTCGAGAGATCAGATGCACGGACCTGGGCCTCAAGCCGCTGTGTGCTCGAGTCGGGTGTAGCGTCACATGGACTGTATATCGTGAATGTTTTGTGTCATGTGGGAAAGTGATTGCATGGCAAAACCGCTGGGAGTCTTGCCAAGAGATGAGGAAGCACCATTTTTGCAGCGTCAGTAAGAAGACTCTCTCTAGCTCCCTGTGTAGTAGAGCCCTGGGCTTCTCCTACCCCTATAGGATAAGTGAGTTCACAATATATTCTTCCCAGAGAGCTAGCAGGGAGGCGGGGTTAAAAGCAAGGGACTGTATCGTAAGCAAAATTTTCTGTGTGACATTGCTGAGAGGTTCCCAGCGGGACACACCCGGATTGGGTGTCGTGGGTGGCCGCCGCTGCCAGATTGGGTAACCCAGCCCTTGTGATTTCTCTCCCACAAAGTGTCTTTAGAACACGTTTTCCTCTTGTGGTGTTGCATAAAGTGTCTTAATTGGTTCTTGCTATGGGAAAGCCGTTCTCTCAGTGCTCTTGTGAGCAGTTCTCTGTCTGACCTCCTCAATTTGAATGCCAAACTTTTATAGAATGAAACAATGATTGATAGATTCCTTACTACACAGGCCTAAATGTTCTTCATTTGAATGTTCTCTGTTGGGCATCTAGGGTAAGTTTGAAGTATACCAGACGTGCAGGTCAACCCAAGATCGTGGCCAAGGGATTCACAGCCATCTGGGTGACTAACTGATGTGAGCAGAGGCTGCTATTCCTGTCGCTGCTGATTTTAAAATACACGCCATGTGCACCTTTATCCTCCTAATGCACTCCGGCACACACAAAGGCAAACACGCCTCGCCTGAGCGCAGGCTGCTGTTCATCTTAGGCCTTCCTCCTGACTTTGAAAGCCTGCATAGTAAAACACTAATCCAGGGGCTATGATCTCTTTAATCCAGTGAGAAAGCCTTCTGTTTCTAGGATCCTCAATCTTTCTCTGCGATCCAGGGATATGGCTTTATGGCAGCTGGAGATGACTTCCTGATTTACAGGAAGTTTACATTAGGGTTATGTTGTGCTCAAATTCAAGCTGTATTGTTGTGTGTGCCTATAATCCAGGTGGAAGGTAAATGCATTTTATTGAGTTTACATGTGGTTTTTATCTCTTTATAATTGGAATATTTGTACCTTGGTATTAAAGTGCTCTTGTTTATATATTTCTCCTTTGCTTATCATGTCTGATCTTTCCATATGGTAAATGACCATTGTTTTGCCCTGTCAGGGCGGAAGGAGATGAATGCAATGTATGCTGGTTTAAAGCTCAGGCCGGTGACTGGCCAGCGACAGGCCTAGGCAGACGGTGCGGGACAGCCTTGGGTCCTCAGGCTGCTTGGAAAGGCCTGCAGCCAGCTGTTAGGCTCGTCCGGCTGCGCAGATTGAACTGAGTGAGGCTCCTGCCGCCTGCACTGTGACACTCTGGGGTAGCGCTGTGGCACTGTCCGCTCTTTTCCTCTGATCTACTCTTTCTTTTTTATTTTCACTTAATGCCCAAACTAAGGGAAACACTCACTGGGGCAAAACGTGGAAGGTTCAGGGAAACTCATGCTGTGACGGTGCTTGGATTATTTTCCATGCGCTGCTGCAGGCTTGCCTTAATCCAACCCCCCCCAAATCATAATCCAGATTATAGTGCTGCTGCCAAATGGTGCTTTCTGGTAGTATTTGTAATCACTGGGTGATTGGGTTCAGACTGCCGCTGCTGTCTCTGGGAAAGAAAAAAAAATAGAGTTTGGATTGTGGACCCTTGTCGTTGTTGGTTCATGTCTCAAAATGCAGAATACATGAAAAATATTCCATAGGATAGTATTCAATAAAGATTATTCTGCAATCAAAGCTGTATTTAAAGGCAATTGAACTGGGGACCTGGAGGGAAAAAAACCTTAACCACAAGCAGAGCTATCAGTATAGAAATTTGGAAGCCATGAGATATATGGTTTCAGTTGATTTTCCTCAAATTTCATCTGTTCATTTTCCTCACTGCAGAATACAAGATATATTTTTTTAAATGGCTGACCTTTCATCTCGTTTGCTTCTGTCTTGGCCAGAACACAAAAACTTCTAGGGCGTGACTTATACTTTAAGCTTCTATGAAACTCTTCGGTTTGATTAAAATGCCTGGCAGTCCGTGGCAATGGGACTGCATATTGTGACCTCCTTCATGAACTACAGCGTTGTTGCAGACCCCAGCTGTAGTTAGTGGTTTACTTATGCGTAGTGGTTCAGAATTAAGGATAGCCGCAAGGCTCCTGCTCTGTATGTCTTGATCCATGTGGCTTTCTTGTGAAACAGTCAGCCAGACAGAGCTCTAATTCACCCCATGAGTAGTATAGAGCCCTTTTGACTTTTAAGAAACCATCGAGCAGGTTGTTTTCGGAAAAGAGGAAATGAAAATTTAGTAGATTATGATGATTGTTCAGATTAGGCATGCAACTTCTGGAATAATTTCCCAGGGGAGGAGTAGCAAAACAGTAACCCTTGCACCCAAACCTCCAATCAGATACGTGTTCTTTCTTTACCATGTGGTAAGCAGAGATGGTGGGAGTAGTGCCGCACAGAGACCAATCATCTTAGCCCCTCCAAAAGGTTTTCCCTGGTCTTGCTTAGGTAATTATGTTCATGTTAATTTTCATGTTCATGTTCATGCACATGTGGTTTCAGGCTCCTCAGTGGAGGGTATCTTTATTTTTCGTATGTGATATAATTATAACTTAATTAAAAAGTTAATGCAGTGCATTAACGCAATCTGGCTCCTAAAATGGCTCAGTGCATTTGGCTAGGCACGTTTCCTTTTATACAGCCTGGCCCCCTGACCCAAGAAAGTCCATCTGAAGTCAGTATTCTCAGAGGAGTCCGTAGCAGTGGGGAGCGCTGTCCATGTTCTATGCGGAGATTGCTTCTGTCTTTTTTAAGCTTTGCTGCGGGCTGCTTCTATCTGGGGCTCTTTTACTGACGTATCCTTCCTATTGTGTGAAGCTGACGACCCCGGAGAGCTGGGCTCTTTCTCACGGCTGAGGTGAAAGAGAGAGTAGTCTGGGACGGGTGTCGGTGGCTGTGCTGGGGCTGCCTTCACGCTGTGTTTGTCGGCATGCCTGAATCGGTCGAACACGAACCCTTTGGCAAGCTGCAGGGTCGGCGGTGAGTTCACCTGTGGCGGCTGTCACCGCAGCACAGCTGAACATGACCTGGTTTTCCATGAGCGCTTTTGGGATAGATTTGTCTGTAAAATTAACAGATGTCTGTGGTTGCCCTGGCTGGAAAGCAGCCCAGTCCCCTGCAGGCTCAGGGACAGGTTGGGTCTCAGTGTGGTCACGTAGGGTTCCCTTAGACCCCTTTATTAACTGGCCCTCAGGTGCTTGAGATGACAGGCAAGAGGTTTTTTTTTTTTTTTATATATAGGTTACTTCCAGCACAGAAGATCAGGTGAAGAAGGTTTTGGGAAAAGCAATTTATCGTACTTTTATGAAAGGTGCTGAAGAACAACCTTTTGGTTTGGCCAGTCCCCCTTCTTGGGTTTAGAAAGGTGTTTTTACTATTAGAAATGGTTTCCATATGCTGCTTATTTTTGAGGTAGTTTTTTGTTGCCTTCCTGCTTACGTCTCAGTAGGCCGATAAGGTTTACTGGGTGACAGCTCCAGATGCTGAAATAGAATACCCAAGTGGGGATGAAAGACGAGTGCAGGATTATCAGATTTGAATACTCTACTCCTAAAAGCCCTGCTAAATGCCAACTTTCCACTGGCTGTCTTCATTATTCATGTTAACTGGATTGGGGATTGACACAGATAGGGAACAGTGGGATTACAACCTGAGCAGCGGCTCAGATGGAAATGCTCTGGGTACGAGAGCATGGCCCGATGTTCTTTGTTTGTGTGGGTCGGTAACTAGGCAGCTGTTTTGACTGGCTTTAGCCAGTGTGGTTCGCCCTGCCCTGCCAGGAAACTTGCCTGCAATGAAGCCCCATTCAGCCATCCAATGAAGGGGTTGATGGTCTTGGTTCCTGAGTGCTGGGCCCTGCTGCTGTTCGTCTGCATGACGTCCACTTTGTCCTTTTGCCGTCGTCTCATTGTGAAAAAAGCAAATGGGGAGGGTTCACAGTCATCTCAGTAGATCAGGCGAAGTTAAAACGTGTAACGCCAACCAGGATAAATAAAAGCAGCAATTCTGCAGCACACCGCTCACATCGGTTGGACTTGAGAAGCAGGCATTTAATGAACCAATTAGGGTGTTTGTAACTGGATGCACAGATGGGGCATTGGGTGAGCACATGCAGCCTTTGCCGTGGGGTCATTAGTGATCATGGTGACTCAGGAATTTTCAGCTGAGAGCAAGTTCTCCTGCTGAGCAGTAGCCTCATCTCTACAGCTACTGCTGTGGTTAAGGGGGAAGACCCCTTCAAGAGTAGCGCCAGCAAATGGGCTAGAGGGTCGTACTGTCAGCTAGGCTGAGTGACTGACTCTGCCAACATTATTGTCTAAACGGGGGAAATGCTGCATGTGCTGTGGAATCATCTCCACCCTCCACGCAGCGCCTTATCTGTTTGAGTTCTTGGCACTCCCAGGTTGGTAGTTTCAGTCACGCTCGATTGAATGATTTATCTGCGTATCCCTTTGCTTGTTTGCGGCAGCTTTTCCCAGGATCTGTGCTGTAATAAGCAGGAAAGGAAGGTTTCCAGCAGCAAGCACCCGAAGCCTCGGCTGTTCCGGGCCTGGTGGGCGAATGCTGTTCCGGGGCTCTGAATGGCCTCATTCAGAGGGGTGCGGCAGGCGCTTCTGCTTCTGTCCCCCACCTCCGCTCCTCTAAAACCCCCTTGTCTCCCACTGGCCGCCCCAAAAACAATGCAGCCTGTCACCCACCACTGCCTCTGACACAATGGCTCTCAGCTGACCAGCATGTGCCTGGACATTCCTGCCCAACATCAAACTGGCCAATTCATTTGCTCAATTGGTGTATACCTACCCTGAGGATCTTTGACAATGCTTACTACAGCCAACTAATGTCCGGGTCAGTGGAAGAGATACTGCAGGTGTGGGCTTCCTTTTGTGAACTTTGACATTTTGACCGATATTGTTATGACAAGGGCTGAGCAAGTTGGGCATCTCTCCTGTCTATTTGTTTATGTACATTCAGAGCAGATTGTGCTTTTCCTCTTGGTGTTATCTGGGTTTATCTGAGAGTTTAATTCTCCCCATCCTCTCATTGGCTCGCTTACACTGGACCATGGCAGAAAAGGCTGTGATTTTTATTTATTTATTTTTTGCTGGATTAAGCCTGATATGGAATAGAATACTCCCATAAAATACCTGTCTGTTCAAAATCCTAAATGCAAGATTTATTTTTCCTCCAATCCTCATATGGCTGTTAATAAATGCCAGATGAGTACAGAAGTATTTTATGTTGGATCTCCTCAATAATCCCACTTTGTATCTAAATATCTGTTTGTATATGTGTCTGCCTCTGTCATTTAAGACAATTCTGTGATTCTTATTGTAAGGATCCCTAAACCAGGAGAGTTGAAGACCTTTTTTTGTACGCCTGGGCTATAATTATCTTATTCTGTTGTTCCTCCATCTCCATTGATATTTTTCCATTCAATTTAGATCTACCTTCTGCGTTTCTTCTACTTCTCTCACCGTGGTATTTTTGGTAAATGTCTTTGTGTTTATGTGTCCCCAATACGTGCCAGTCCCAGAAAGTTCCGGGGTTGGAGGGAAGAGACCGGTGGAGGGATGCATAGTTGGGTGGAAGTGTAGGGTTCCAGGATTTGCTAAAAGCAGAGAGGGCGGCTGTTCCCCCACAGGATTCCTGTCATTCCCTCCCCGTCCTGTCTCGCACACAGGGGACTCTGGGTGCTTTCATTTCCCCAAAGCTTGTTCTGCTTCTGCTGCACCAAGAAAGAATCAGAATAAATCATCGGATTTGCTGCTTAGCTCTGGGATTGCTAATGTTCATTACTGAAACGTTTGAAAAACATTCCTGACTTTATTTAGGGGGTGGGTGCATGCAAGTTTGTAAGACCTCTTGATTAGTGCATGCCTGAAGCAAGGAATATTCCATTTATAGCCAGTAACCAAGCAACCAAGTAAATGCAACAGAGGTTTCAAATTTGACATGTCGACTGTATATGTCATCAGATGTCATTTTTTTTAGAGGTCCTGCAAGCTTTCTGTTCCATGCCCTTCTCAGAAACGTATATTGATAATCATATTGAAGAGAATATGGTAAGAGACCCTCAAGTGTTATTTAGGCAGCGGCAGGGAAGTCCTGGTGGAATTTAACGCCTATCTCCCCTGAAACAAACACGGCGATTGCGGGTCTCGTGTGAAGGCCTGGGGGGGGGGGGGCCGCGCCGCGGCCGGGGGGCGGGGGGGGGGGGGGGGGGGGGGGGGGGGGGGGGGGGGGGGGGGGGGGGG
>JAOYSI010045850.1:0-27037 GCA_025775065.1 Hiodon alosoides | reverse complement strand
CCCCCCCCCCCCCCCCCCCCCCGCCCCCCCCCCCCCCCCCCCACCCCCCCCCCCCACCCCCTCACGCCCTCCCATAAAATAACCACCCCCCCCCCCCCCCCCCCCCAAAACAAGGATAAAATGATCCTGTGATGTTTTTCTGTTTTGGTTTACTATTTGTTTTTTTCTGCAAAATGCCTAATAAAAGGCGTACATCCTCCTCCTGTGTCTCCGTCTCAAGCCGCTCCCCGACGCACTTATTTTTAATCTGTTGTTTACGATGCCCCTTTCTCAACCTCTGTGGTGTCTTGGCAGTGTTGGAAACCAGCATTGTTTCATATAGCGCTTTTATGTAGTATTGCTTGTAGAAGCCTTCAGTTAGCTTGGCTGTTTTAGAATGGGGGAAAATGTAGCGTTGTTGCCATCTACTGGTGGTGTGTGTAACTACCAGAGGTGATGCCAGCTATAGTCTTAGTATACTCTTGTCATTAAAAATTCGCAAATCTTTCTAATACATCTTTAATAATCCTGTGGCTGTTCTGAAAAAAATTCTCTCAAAATGTCTGGCAAATTTTCTTCTATTTAAGCCTTCCTGTTAAATATTTGTGTTTCTGTTTAGGGTCATTGTCATGTTACATGACCCAACTGCTTTTGAGTTTAAAATCACAGACTGTTACCCTGATATTCTCCTGTAGAATTATCTGATACAATTTTACCTCAGTGATTGCAAGCTGCTGAGGCCCTGGTGCTCCTTCCACCATGCTTCACAGTTGGGATAAGAGAGCAGTGGTTTCCTCTATGGTATCCTTTCTTGAATATCACTCCTGTGTAGTGTCTTTCTTATTGTGGACTTGTGGATACATTTTAGAAAGTGCAGAAGATGCCTGCAGATCCTTAGCTTTTACTATTGGGTTCTTTGTCACCTCCTCAACCATTGTATGACATGATCTTGTGATCTTTGCTGGACACCTCTCCTAGGGAAAGTAGCAGTCTGACTGTAGCCTTTTCTAGCCCTATGACTGTGTCTTTGAGCCTCTTCTGAAATTTTGACCGGACCATATTTTACTTCAAAAGATCTCTATTTTGAGGGGTAGAATTTGGTCACCTTTAACCTGCCCCTGAATCAATAACCCACTTTCAAAGAAGTCCTTATTCTAGGGGTTCACAATTTTTCTGTGCAATTAGTTTGAAACCTGTGTTCAATAAAGACATGTAACAGTACACATTTTTGTTTGTTATTAAATTGTGTTGTGTTTATCTATTCAATCATTGGTGTTATTCAGTTCAGTGTCACGTAATGTATATAAACCTTTTGTGGGTGCACACACAAACTCAGTGAATCCACAGTGAAAGTAATAAACAGACACCCCAAACCTCCCGGACGTTCTCCTGGATTTGAACCTGAAGTTAAACCCTGTTTTTGCTTGTATGCTTGGCAGATCAATCTGATCTCACTGACTTGGGGGTAGATTCACTTACACTGTTTAAAAAAAAAAAGTCCTGGTGAACCAAAAAGACCAAGGAACATAAAAAAAAGGCAATGAAATGCTATTTGCTCACCGATCTTAAAGTGATTAAGTGAAAGTCACGAATGCTAGGTGTCCATGGCTTTCTGTCTTTTCAGTTTCACATGGCAGTATGAATTGCTGCACGAGACCTGCGGCTGTAAGTGTGGCTAACTACATGATAACCATAGCTAGCCAGCTACATTTAAGTAAGGAATGTCAAGATTTTCAACAGTAAATTTTAATTAAGATAATGTAGTGTAATCTATGTTCTTTTTAAAGTCAGCTAGTTAGTAGATCTCACATTGGACCAGTTATCCAGCCAACACACATCTTCACAACACCGCTGTAAGGTTGTGGGTTGGTTGATGACAACACTACATTGTGACATCGTTAGAGCTGTTACACAATTAATGTTATAAGTAAATGTTGCAGCAACGACGTTACTATGACTTGGGCAAATATTTAATGGCGCTATCGCTATTTTTAAGGCCCTGGGAGGTTGAATAGGGTTGTTGAATAATTTCTTGAGGAGAAAGCAGTGGCAATAGTACCTGAATGCAAACCAAATAGACAAGGTCTTGGTTTTATCTAAATGTATGATAATAAAGTAGATTTTATCGTGTTTGACGGCGGTATAACGTTAGCCGACTGTTTTGAGGCTCACATGTTCGCGGTCACAGATCGGTATTGCTTAACAGGGTACTGTTGGATTAATGTAACAACAGTATATCTTAATGAATTGTCACCCAATCTAGTTGGAGTGTGTGACATCAGCACTGCAAAAAGCCGGTTCAAATATAGTTTGCTATGAACTAGAGGTAAGGCGTGCTCTTTATCGCTCTCTAGCAATAAATGTATTAAAAGCCAATCACTTCTGTGACTGTGTAATCTTATTACATACATTAATAAATTTTGAATTATGAAAATTTTTAATCACTTCTGGTTTAAGTATTACGTTTGTAATTATGTTTGTCATTTTGGGTTGATGCCCTGTTAACCAGGTATGGGGATCCATAGTCATTTGCCTTAAGTTTCCTTACTTTTAATTAGTGTAGCGCCAAGCCATGTGGGCGTGGCACAGATGAGGCAAACCAGAGGAGTGTATTAAGCCCCAAACAAAAGCACAGAATTGAAGCGCAGGGTGGCTACTGTGAAACAAAAATCCCCTCAGGGCTTCCCTGCAGGTGGGAGTCAGGCAAGGGTGAGGGTGTTCAGGGGATGAGGGCTGGGGTCCTTCTGTCAGCCACAGGGTTCTTCTGCATCAAACGCTGCAAGTGATCGCAAGACGGCAGCATAAGTCATTAAAGCTGGAGACAAACATTTCTACTGAGCGCTACGAGGCCCTTTGTAGGGAGGCAGCCAATTAGGGGAATGGCCAGCAGCTGTTCGTCTCTCCCTAGGGTAAGTGGCTGCCTGATTGAATAATGAGGCCCTCAGCGTTGTCCACACTTGAGAGTGGAGGGGGGCTGCTGAAAAGCTGGGGATTTCGGTTGGCGCGGTCCCCGGTCCTGACACTTTCTCCCGTGAGGGCAGGTGACCCCTACCGACTTCGCCGGTGCACGTGCAGTGGCGGAGACTCCCATCCCCACACCACATTAGTTATAGTGTCATTTGATGGCCAGGATATAAGGCTATGGGTTTCTATAATATGTTAAAATGATTGATTGGACTATTAATGATATGATAGATACTATTAATTACATGATAGAATTATAGCATGATTTATATATATTTTATCTGATTTGCCTATAAGTAAGGGTAATTTATTGATAAAAGATAGTTGTCAATGAAGAAGAAAAATAGCTGCAGCAGGCATCACCATTTGTCTTTTTGTTTGTGTGCCTTCTAAACCAGAAAACAGAAAATACATGGCAAGTTAAAGTCCCATCAACCTTGTGCTGTATATGCCCATCATTGTGCCAGAACAAAACACCCACAAAATCCCATGGGTACAGCACACCGGCTACATTGGTGCCGTGACCTGGATTTCATTACCAACTCCAAGCAAGTCTGCTACCTTGTCTTCAGTTCAGTATGTCAAATATAGCCGTGTGTATATGTGCTGTGGACATTCCATCTATCTTGTGTTGAGAGTTGGTACTACACATATTTATGGAAGAATGGAGCTGGTAGACACCAATACAAAGGCTCAAGCCTTTTGGGAGAATATGCTGGGTTCCACTGGTTTTGGCAGAGGGTGGTTTTTAAAAGATGACCAGCGAACACCTAAGGTGGGTATATCCCTTTGCATGTGTTCTACCCGTTTACAACCTAGCATACCTCAGAGTGTTACACCTGCTCCACACCCCTCTGATAATGTAGGTCTGGGAAACCTTATCATGCAGTTAGGCAATCAGATTGGCCAGTCCATCCTGACCCAGTTGCAGAGTGATATGAGTGAGAAGCGTGTGGAGAGTGAGTCAGTGTCTGCTGAGAGCAGACCAGAGTCAAGGTCGGCTGAGTTAAATCTATCTGGTATCAAGCTAGTGATGTAGTCTGATGTCAAAGAATGTTTTTGAGGAGATGGCTAAGATAGATACACAATACATGAGGGGTGTCCCAATACATTAGCAGTCTCGGGAGATCTTAGGCAGGTTAATGGGAAAGTAACCCTTTGCTCGACCGCAAACACACACCTCATGTCATTTTTGACATCCTGAAGCAACACTTCAGTGAGTTGACCTACACCGGTTTGCCCTTAGTCGACTTCTACAACACCATTCCACTAGCCAGGGACAGTGTGATGGATTACTGGATTAGGCTGAACAAGGCTGTTGACGTTGCTGATGAATGCTTACGTAGGCAGGGCCGCAGCAAAGACCCAGGCTGGGAAGTGACCATGATGTCATCAAGCACTGTCAAGACCCTGTTCTCTCAGGTGTGTTCAGGTTCAAATATGTAGAGAGATGGCGAGGTTCAGGAGAAGATTGACTTACTCTCAGGTCAGAGCCTCAGCTCCAGTCAGACCCAGTCAGCCAAACCTCCACAGACAAGTAACATTCAGTGTCAAGTCCATCTGCTGACATGAATTGTATGCAGACACATATTGGCCTACTGGATTGTGTTCTGGAGTCAGCTAACCACCACCATGCCACCATCACCACAGCCTATTCTTACCCCCAATTCTCAGCTCAACTCAGCACATCCCTTCAGGGGGAGAAACTGCCAGGTCTGCGGGACTCCAAATCACTCTACTCTGATGCACTGCAGAAAAGAAATTGAGAGAAGCAGAGACCCTTGCAGGAGGCTGCAGAGAATTTAATATTAATTGGCACTGGTGGGAAGACGTCCAGACCTTATTGCTCTGTTGATCTACTGCTCCAGTTATATGGAGTGAAGTACATTGTCCCTATTGGATATGATGGCCTGTATGACTCATTGGAAAGGAGGCAAGGTTCCAATCAAAGTTGGCACAGCAGAGCTGACACAGAAGGTCACACTGCTCCCAAAGTATGAACACCTGGTGTAGGGAAAATCTGCCCAGCGATGTTTCTATCTCTCCGAGCAGTACGGTCATTGTGGAGCCCAGCTTGTCTCATGCTGATTCAAGAAACATTCTCATTGGTAGGGTAATCACACCCATTTGGGGACATCGATCGATCCCCATGAAGATCACAAGGAGGAGGCAGCCTTAGCCAGGCTCCGTTTGGTTTTCCAGAAGCTAAAAGAGAACAACCTCAAGCTGAGCCCCGGGAAGTGTGATCTGATGAGGAGGACAGTCAAGACCCTGGGCCACATTATCCACCAGAGTGATGTATCAGTGGATCATGTAAAGGTAGAGGTAATTTCAGAAATACTGAAGGAAGCCCTCCTGGAGGAAGATGGCTGTACTCCATCAGTGAAGAAGTTGAAGTCCTTACTGGGTATTTTTCTACCAGAGCTTCGTCCCTTATCTCAGCTCCCTACTGGTGAAGAAAAAGTGTGGCCTACCGCTTTTGCCAGCAAAACGCTCAGCAAAGATATCACGCTAACTTTCTTGAATTCATGGCCTTGAAGTGGAGTCTGTCTGAGAAAATCAGCCATTAGTTGAAATTACACAACTTTACTGTCTGGACTGATACCAACCCTCTCATGTGATGACAAAGTATATTTTTGCCTGAAGACCAGAACACTTTCTACTCACTGTCCGACATCATAGACTGTTTAGAGGAATGCAAGGCACTACTGGCAATTCATCCCATCCTCGAGCCTGCACTCTCTGCTCCCTTCACAGTGGAAGACTTGCGGCGGAAATCCAATGAGACGGTGCAAACCAATCAAGGCTGCAGGTTAGGGTGGCATCTAGGCATGGGTGCTGAGGGACTGTGCCATTGAGCTCTATCCCATTCTCCATTCCATCCATAAGCAGGTGGCTCATCCAGGAACACTACAGTGACCTTGTTCAGTATGGCAGAGGGAACTGAAGTAGGTGGAGTGCAGGATGCTTTCAGCAAGTGTGACAGGCAGCCCAGCAGAATCTGTCCTCCCCTGTCACAAGTGGCACATGTTCCACACTGTGGAACTTGTCTGTATAGACAAGAACAAGAACAAGACGTGTCTGACATTACTTCACAAAGATGGCCCACACATTTCAGTAGTCGCACAACAACACACCTACAATGAACAACACCAGACCTGTCAATACATCAAGGGGTAAATGGCTGCCGGCAGCCCTGCCCTCAAGCTGGAACAGAGGGTTGAAGGACAGCAACACTGAGACAGCAACACTTAGAGGGTCACACCCTCTAATAGAAACTCTTTGCGCCCCTGAGTGTGGTTCCACTAATGGTAATCACACTCTGGTGCCAACAATCCCAGGCTTTTTAAAATGAGCCAGCAAATCAGTCTCATGTAGAAGAAGGAAAAAGAGTTTAACAAATCATGGAAAGTTGTATGGCTGTGTTATTTGATTTAAACTGTTTGAGTTTAGTTTTCCCTGAACGGGGAGGTTTTGTATAGTTTGTCTTTTATTTAAGAATTCACCACATTTTGTTGGAATGCTGAATAAAAGACGTAAACCCTCCACCGAGGCCTTCGTCTCATGCTGCTCTCGGACTGAGCAATTAGTCTAGAGATCGGGTCATGCTTCTCATACGGGATTCCTAAGGTTAAATTGTCACTGCACAGGCGAATGGCGATAGTAATGAAATTCAGGAGGGTGAAGATGAATGTAACAAGAGTATATCTGAATGAATTGTTACCAAATCACCCCATCTATTTCTTTTTGGATCTCCACCTGGTATGTGTTTTAGGTTCAGAATTTGTATCACTTGTGCACTGCATGCCCGAGCTTGTCCAAAGATAGTTCTCTATGAACTAGAGGTAACCTGTGGTCTTTATAGCTCTCTAGCAATAAATGTATACTAAAAGTATAACAAAAGTCCTAAAAACAAAGCTAATCACTTCTGTAAGTGTGTTATCCTAATTGTTTTATTATGAATCACTTCAGGTTGAAGTATTGTGTTTATGCTTCTTCGGACAACAAGACGTGGATTCTGCTGCCCTATTACGTGTTGTCCCAATTCTCAATACGAGCCAGGGAGGCAACCTTCACACATCATAATTTCACTCGTTCATGAGGGATACATCTCTGCATCCTTCATGCCTTCACTTCCCAATCTCTTTGGACATAATGGCGCATTTTTATTGCATTTTTCCCTGACATTCATTTAGCAGAAATAGCAGCACAAAAATGTAAATCCTCAGCCACCAAGATGGGAAGTACAGTTATTTCAAGTGAATTGGTTATTTTGAATCAGTTCAGTAAGGAAATTCGGTTCTTTTGACTCGCGATTCCTTTAGTACTTTTTCTGGCTATGGTTGTCTAATTTACGCAATGTAACCTATGGATCAGTCGAAATGAGTCGCATATATTCACAGTGTTATTGGGTTGCATCATATTGTCAAGTATGCAATGTTATATTGCATTGTCCAAGTCTGGTGCTTTTATCACATAAACAGACTGTTTGAATGCTTTGTCAGATTGAGTCCCAGTAACCCTCCAAAGCACCATAAATCTGCAGCTGCTTTGGGATTCCTAACTTCCTAACTCTTTGGTACATTTAGTAGATACTAGGTAGGGTGTCAGACGAACAAATATTTTTTCGAAGTGAGACAATGCAATTTGTTTTGTTAAGTTAAAAGATTCGTCTGTTCAAATCTGTCCATCACTAGCCACCACGGGATCTGCTTCTGGCTAACTCTGCATGCTAATCTTGGTGTACATCCCCACCAGATCCTTGTGATCCTCCACAGCCGGGCACCTAGTGGTCCCTTTTCAATGGAGTTGAACATCATCTAGTTTTCATCTCTCGCACCCAAATAGGGGAACGCCCTGAGACCATCAGACGATCCAAAATCTCGACTGTATTCAAGGGGAAAAGCGGATCAAAGTGTCTGCTAAATTACTAAAATGTAATTTTATACTTTTTTTTTGTAATCTAATACTTTTTAATAAACTTATATTTAATGTTCACTGTTCACCATCTTGGTTCAGAGCTAGCTATGACACACAATTTCTACCCTCGCTGTTCAAAATCTGCTGAGAAACCCAGGACTGGTACAATTTGAAGCCTGGGTCTTATCCTTCTTACAAGAGTTTTTTTTTTTTTTTTGGATTAGCATTAGCTTCTTTTTCATGCAATTTCCCAGTTGTTATGAGTTAAATTTGTTGATATTCGGTCTGTGTTGGCCCTTTGCTGGGTTCAAACACGGAGCGCAGTCAGCCATTTGAGCAGTCAATTTTTAGTTTTGTTGTTGCATCATCCTGAAGAACCCATCCTGTGCCATATTCAGCAATCAGTACTTTACCTAGGCCATTTACATTGCCATATGTTTCTGTAAGACAGTCCGCCGAGAAAAACTGAACTGCGCAATTTGTATTTCAAATATACAATTTAAGAGAGACAAAATGGCGAATGGGGGGTTCAGCGGTAGTAAAACAGGTGGCTCAAACAAAGGATGACCTTAGAATCTACAAGAGTGCTGTAAGTATCTAGGAAAGACTAGATCTAGATAGGGTTTAGGTGAACTGCAAAAAAAATCCTTCAATGCATTAGTTTACCCAACTTGCACAACAAACTCGCACAGCGATGAGTTTGCAGAGATGTTTATTTCTTGCCACAAATATGCATTCCCACTAACGTGGGAGATGCAGGATAAAAAAGTTAAATGCCCAGATGACAGCTTACTTTTGGACTCGTATCATGAGATAAGAGTCACCATCCGTTGCTGAAGAACAGAAGAAATTCCTTCCCATGTTAGCTCCTGTGAAAATATGCTTAGAGTTCAGTTGCAGCTCTCTCTCCTTAAGGCCCAGCTGGAGGCCTCAGTGGCAGGGAGCTATGTTCTTTCTTAGGAGAGAGCCGCGGCTGGAGAGAATAGAGTAATAGAAAAAAATTCTCTGCTTTTAAAGAAGACTCACAGTCATCAGACTCATAGTCCTCAGCCCTTCCCTTGAATGCTGAATACCTCAAGCAACTAGCAGGGGGTGCTGCTGGCAGCTCAGTGGGCAGAGCACGTCCGACAGTCCTCATAGTTTTGTAAGCCAGGTGCCTGGTCTCTGTGAGAATACTGAAGCCAGGAAGGTAGCCCAAAACGTACCATTTTCTCACTTGAGGGTAAGGGAGTTAGTGCCACATAATATGAGGACTGGCCAAATTATTACCTGGGTGTCCCAGACACTTAAGAAATTGAAGCAGTCCTAGAATGAATGGTCCCTGTGTGCCCTGTCTTTAAGCTATTAGTGGTTAATAGTGTTAAAATCAAATGGATTTTAAAACAATACCAATCTCACATAAATTGAAATCAAATAAGATTGAATTAAACAACCCACTACTACCATTAACATGCCATTGTACAAGTATTATTTGGTTTTGACAAGTAGTCCACGTCATCGTTGAGGAAAATTGCACATTGTGTTCAGCAGTAGTTTCAATTCTACTGGAATTAGATACCAGATACCATTAGATACCATTACAGTCCACTCAAATACGATTCAAATTCCTCATGGGGCACCATTTATGTAGGTGTAGGGTAGCAGCTCATCTTACGAAACACCATTTATTGTTGGTGCAGTAGAGCTTATTTTAGGTATCAACCTCATTTGATTATTATGTCTGAAGGCGCAAGTTGTTAGAATAGTAGTTAAAGATGACTTTAATCAATGTTTAAATGACTCAAAACACCTAGTAAAATATGACGAATTCATTTAGAGGAGGTACACAAACAATATGAAGGACAACACATGGCCAAATTGCTGAACAAAGGAATTTAAGGGAGATGATGTGGGAGACTATATGGCAGAGGGGTAGTTCAGTGGCAGTAAAACACATGGTTCAAACAAAGGATGATCCGAGAGTCTACGAGAGTGCTATAAGTATCTAGGAATTGCTACTCTAAAAAAAATGAACTCTACGAAATTCTCAAATCTAAGGTAAAATATGTTTAATGCTGCTTTAAAAATAAATAATAATTTGGAGAGTGCTCTACCTGTGGATAGATAAAATTACCTTTCCTTATCACCTTGGCCTTTAGTTTGGGACCCAGAAGCCATGTTTCAGGCTTCTAATTTACACATGGAAACACCAGGTTAGATTATTTCTATGAATAATACGTTGTTTGAGCTTAATGGAAATAGGTATTGCCTATGTATTTGTTATGCAAAATGGACCATCGCAGTGCGACAGTGAAGCTGAAAATACAGTAAGGGCTTCCTGGCTGGGCATCAGAAATACTTCTTTCTATCTAAGGAAGCAGTCACTGATAACAAGAATATTCAAGGGGTTTATGTTAGAGGGCCAGAGGGTCTAAAATATCCAGGGCAAGAATCATCTGCTCACTCATTGAACCACATCCACATCTAGTGTCTTAGACACTTTCAGTCAAAGCAACTTGCAGATTTATCACGGCACCTTCGATGCAAGCAGAAAAAAGAAAATCAAAGCATCAATAGTAACAAATGGTATACACAATTACAAAATTATCTAGTGACAACCATCAAAGTGGCAGGATTTAAGTATATGATTGAATGTGGTTAGCATCTCAGCAATCCTGATTGTAGATACAAGGGGTTGTGTTCTTAGCAGCTTGAAAATCTAGCACCAACGTTTTTAACTTAATGTGAGTCTGTGTCTGTTGTACGATGATGATACGGCAGTTATAGCATTTAAGAATTTACAGCATCTCCGTCTTGGACAGGCAAAGTTTAAGATTGCGTCTGGTCATCTAAGAGATCATATCTAGATACGCAGTATAGAATCTAAATTACGACGCATGAACTATAACTCTATAACTAACATTTAAATACTAATTACTAATAATGATATAATAACATTAATAAACAATATAACAAAGGATGGCGTGGTGAAATCTGTGGTATGCATTGACTGGACAACTTTCTTAGCTCTTCAAACTCCTCTTAAACACCAGACAGCAAGAGTTTTTGTACCAGCCGACCCAGGTGTGAATAAATAATCAGTTAATCGGTGAATTAATTAATAATCAGAGAATTAATTAATCAGTTCCCGCCATCAGGGTTCCAGGAGCTCATTACAGGAGGAGGAGCAACATTTCTGGCCTGAGCTATTGTCGAACTTGGTACAGGCCTACAACAACATGCCACATGACAATACCGGCAGCCCTCCAGTATGACTCTTTGGCATATGGTGCCTTTTTTGTGATTTTCCATTGCCTTCAGCCCGTCGAGGATGCTATTTGGCCATTTAACAGGCATTTATTACTCTCTGTTCCATGTTGTCTTTTGTGTGCTGCATTCCCGTATTTACTTTTGCTGTTTTGTAATCCCCTCATGTCCTATTCCACCGACAGTAGTAGTGGACCTGGGATGACAAGGCGTGAAGGTGGGAGGATATAGGCAAAACAAACGTAGTCAGTGTTTTGCCCCCCTTGTCTAGGGGATATCCTGTGTGTTTGCTCTCCGTGCAAAATTTAATTATTACCTTTTGCAGACCACGGTTGCTGTGGGGTGTCTGAGGTCGGACACCACATCTGTGGTGCAATTTCCAGCTGACCCATTTAAAGTAGCTGGGGGCAGGCAGAAAAGAACACATCTTGTCATTTGCCATTGATGGGGGTATTAGTCGTGGACACGCTGCGCATTGTAGTGTTACATCGAGGAATTGTTTTTTACTGTGTTGCAATTGTGTAAGTTGCAATTTAGTTATTGGTGGATCCGTACCAGGCAGGTAGTCACACAAGCAACCCGTGAGTAAAGTATATCGTATTAATTTAGCATTTATAATCAAAGAAAGCCTGGGTCATTCAATTTCCCACCCTACCATAATGCAATTTTCATCAGATTTTGTCTAATATTATCATTATTTTAGAGAAAAATAATAATTTATTTTTGTATTTACTTTAGCATTGTTTTATAAATCTAACCACAAGATGTCAGCAAAACATCACAAATTAACCCGGAACATATCTGTGTCAGTATCTTTTGAGTCTGATATTTGTTAGTATTTATTAAAAAACATAACTTTCATTTTGTCTTAAAACTTAAAACTTAAAAATTAATTTAATATAAATAAATTTTGAGATTTTGAGTTATAAACATTAATATTTGGACACAGCAAGTTAGGGATATTTCAAGAGCTCATTTCTACATTAACTGTTTGAAGTGACAAAGAATTCCTCATCATACGTTTGATAATTAATTGGTTATTTCGAATGCCACTATATATATACTAATATGTTGTGTTGCATTTCATAAACAAGTCATCCAAAATAATTTTGGTATTACTAAAAAATGTATTCTTGACATAACACCAGGGGCCGCTGTTGTACCATGAAATGAACACTGTCAAAAGAATATCCGAATATTCCCATTTGATATTTACGATTTGTGTACATTTTTTTCTATAACTAACAATGTAACAGAACACGAACATTCATGTTTAACGACCTGATGGACTAAGATGTGAGCATAACATTATGAAATTGTTATATTTATGCAACCCAACATCATGAGCTGCCAAGCTAAAATGACAACAGAACAGAAAATATGCACGCGAATTTCTAAAAAAAAAGAAAAAGTAATGCTTTTGACAAGTTCTTCAATCTAGATTGTCGTGACCGTATTAAAGTAGTAGTAGAAAATCCTCAATGGAACGTGGTGGTCAACTGCCTACCAAAATACTTTTTTACATATCGGTGATTTGATCTTTTCAATTACTTGCTTGTGCAGCAAATGGCTAATATGTATTAAAGGCGTTCAACATTTGATAATAAACATAAAAGCATAATTAGTATTTAGACTGATTAAGGGTATTCGTCAATTGACCGATTAAGTGTATTTTTAAGTTGTCAATTGTCATACTGTAATATGTCTACAAGTGTAGTTACTTAATTCTGATTAGAGGCAGACATTTTTCCAACCATAGCCAAATCAAAATCATATATGCCTACGGTAACTACAAGTAAGAAACATATTATCCATTAACACTTCAATTACCATTTTCATTCCGAATTTTAACTTGCTGGCAACGATTTGGGGGTAAATGAGTGCAGGTACCACGCCTAACAGTCATCATGATTCCAAGACACAAAAGAAGCCCCGAAGGCAATGTTTGAAATGAATTTCTTATCGAATCAATCTCTTTCACCCACTTTTTTAAAAAGGCTTCGAATAATATGTGCAAACCGACAGACGCTGAATGGCAGTGAAGTTGTGCACCCCAGGACTTTGTTTTCGTTCTAACAAAGGAAAGATCAATTTACCTGTATCTTTATGTTACTTTAGAAAAACAAAACCCGAACATTGATTGTTATTAGTTCTAATATATAACATCGATTAAAAAAACAAACAAAAAACTTAAATATCATGGGATATTGTTGAAAGGTTTGTTTTAAGTTTAAATCATTTTAAGTTTACTTAGATTTGACCACAATCCAAAGGGCCTGTCATATTTATAAACATATAGATGCATGGCGATAGTTTGTTAATCACATTAATAATTGATCATTTCATTGAGTGTACAACGTTTTTGAAGTAAAATTGTTTATAATGATTTTTTTTATTTTTTATTACACGCTGCTTACAGGTAAATAAGTAAACGCGTGATAATGAATATACGAATTAAACTCGTCGACAACATTTGAAAACAAAACGTAGACTTTAAAAAAAGTCTAAAATGAACAGTAATCTATCACCAGTAATAAAATAATACACCAACTGGACGTCTTGCACCAGGAAAGCGTGTACGCTTTGGGAAGGGGAGGAGAGAAGCGCAGAGCAGATCGACTCTGTTTCACCCTCGGGGTAAGTTGAAAAAACGTTTCTGTGGAGCCAATAGGAATACAGCATCCGCCCTACTTCTCTATAATTAAGAGTTTAACTGGGTTGGGCGCCGCTACAGTGAGTGCAGTTCTGCCGAGAGAATTCAGCAGGAGGAGATTCTCTGAGGATTTGTTCAACGTGCACCCTTTCTGTATCAATATTTCAAACGACTTTCACAACGAGTGTATTCTTGGACTTTCTGCTTCCTGGAGGTGGTGACGCATGATGAGCGGACCGACTTTCGAGAAGAAAATTACCAGCATTTTGACCGATATCCCTGGCTCTATGAGCTGCCACCCAGCGTCAAAAGACTCCCCAACTTTGCCCGAGTCTTCTGCTACAGACATGGGTTACTACAGTGGACAGACGACTCACAGCCAGCACGAATACTACCAGAGTCAGTCGTATTCACAGCCAATGAATCCCTACTCTTACCATCAGTTCAACCTAAACGGGATCGGGGGTGCGGGGGCCTATCCCACTAAATCTGAATATTCCTACTCCAATTCCTACAGACAATACGGACATTACAACAGGGATCTGCAGACGCCACCTCAGGACATAGGTAAGATTTATAACATCCGTCTGCAAAATTAGTAACAAGTTTCAAATAGCTACTAATAATTGAAGCTCGGGTAATGTAGCTGTAAAACCAATGACTGTAAAACATGCATTTGGTCCTTATTATATGGGTTTTTACCCAGTGCATGTATAGCTAAACTTTACTTAGAAGAAGAAAAAGAAATGCCCTTTGACAAATTGCATGTTTGATTATTCTTATTTTACCGGTAAATGTTTAATAATGACTTTCCTTTACGAATTACACGATAACATTTAATAATTAAGATTGTGTGGATTTTAGATTTTAGCTTAACAATTATTTAAAATCGCAAAAATCCTTACTATTTCTGTTTATTATTTCTGGGAACATAGCGTGTGGCTTTACATTTGTGTATAGAAACTTAAAGCATTTTAAATACTAGTCATAGCTGTCAACACATTGTTCTTGAGAAAGAGCATTGAATGGTATCTCGGTGTTTGTAGACATAATTCAGTGGAAGTATAAATCTTCAAAAATGCTAAAGACTGGCGTCATTGCGCGCTTTTTATTAAGGATTTCTGTAATTTTTGCGCTGCGTAGTCTATAAAAAACGTTCACGTTGTATTTTTAAAGGTCGTGTGGTCAGTTGTTAACTTTATAATTTCACATTACTATTTGTTTACGCATTGAGTAAAATGTATAACAAGTAGCAGGTATGGGCCATAAATGTTATGGCACGGCGAATAATACTTACGTTAAGACCCGATTTAAGCTTTTCATGTGAAGTATTGTGCTAAATATTGGTCAGATCAACAATTCATGCGAAAAATATTATTATTTGAAAGACCAAGTCGTTATATGTTGAATTTATTTATAGAAAGTAAATCTTTTGATGGTATTAATATTAAAATGTTCTTATTGTTATAAATGAACACATTCTTATGTATTTGAGACGTTTCTTATATTTAGTTTCAGGTTATTTAAAATTATATATATATTTCGAGGGCGCAAAGATACAAGGTTATGTAACTTTCTAATCGTCGGGTTAAATCACCTAAATCCAACATTTGTCCAAAGCTCATGTGCATATAATATATAAAATTTTAAAGTTATATGTAAAACTGACGAATACAATCATATCTGATATTTGCTTATATTCATTGGTTTAACTGAGATACACGATGTGTTGTATTTTTGCTTCAAATGCTTAGGTTAATAGAATATAATAATAGCGAGGTGTTACTAAGTATTGTGGGCTATATCGCAGTTAGCAGACATTGTCATATTGGACGCTTTAGTGTCTCATGTGATTTATTTTACATCTAATTGACTTATTTTCTATTTAATCCGTGATTATTCAATGGGGCTTTTGAAAATGACAATTTAAATAAATTCCAGGTGATTTTTAAAAATACATTTTCCTTACCGGACATTCGAACAGCATCAATATAAAGATGACTAAACGCCAGGTCTTAAAAGGATGATTCACAGTATCTGTACCTACAGATTAAATTCTTGCTGTCAGATTGTGTCATTTATTATACTTATTTTACAGTTAAAGAAGAACCCGAGCCTGAGGTGCGTATGGTGAATGGAAAACCGAAAAAGATCCGGAAGCCCCGCACAATTTACTCCAGCTATCAACTTGCAGCGTTGCAGCGACGATTCCAGAAAGCACAGTATCTTGCGCTACCTGAAAGAGCGGAGCTCGCTGCACAACTTGGGTTGACACAGACACAGGTAATACTTCAATTACCAAAGGACTCGTTGGTATTTCAAAGGAAAAATACACATAATTTCTTATCAAAATCCAGTAATTTCCTTTAGCGCAATTCTTGGTGGGAAAACATACATTGATTTACTAAAATAACTTATGCAACGTACATTAAGGAAAGCATACAAATATGACGTTAACCAAGAGTGCTTTTATGGCATAAAAATGATGGGACGGTAATATGGCTGGTAGGCTACTTGTTTTTCGGCAGTCAATAAAATCAATAAAAAATAAAAATAAATTACCAGATAAAGAATACTGTTAAGTTGGATTTGGTTTAGTTTAGATATATATTAGATCTATAATGGATCGTGTCAGTAAAAAAAAAGAAAAGAAATAAAATAAAGCTTGTAATTTAGATTTTAATCGTATTGAACTAATCAACAGTAAATGTATTTGCATGTCTATGTATAAAGAATACATTGAAGTGACTTAAAGAGGGCATCATAGGATGAACAGCTTTTGTCTATTGCTTTTCCCAAATATAATCTTTGGAATATGTCTAAAAGACAACACTAATCTGCAAAGTTCTATCAAGGTTTTAATATGCATGTATCATTGGTTTATTATTATTTCAAGAGACAAAATGAATTCTTTGTGTCGGTGAATGTGATGTACAAGTCCCTCTCACAAGTCTTTATTTTAGCTGTAATTTGATTTATTATATTATGCACTCATATAGTTCTATGTCCAAAAAATACAAATATATAGGCTCTCACAACCAATGGTTTATTAATGATAACCATAAGCCTGTTTTTATATCTCTCCATCAATAGGTCAAAATATGGTTTCAGAACCGGCGGTCCAAATTCAAGAAGCTTTACAAGAACGGAGAGGTCCCACTGGAGCACAGTCCCAACACCAGTGACTCTATGGCCTGCAACTCTCCGCCATCCCCGGCCGTCTGGGACAATAGCTCTCACACCAACCCCTCTAGCAGAGGACCGCTCCCACAACCGCCGCTCAGCTCCTCGCCCTCCTACATGGAAGAGTACAGCAATCACTGGTACCAGCAGGGACCGCATCTAGCGCACCCGGGCTCTGTACATCATACGCCACCGCCGCAGAGCGTGGGAGCAGTGTATTGACAAAGACTAACGTATAATCTTAAACAGGACTTTCAAATGCCACTGATTGAATCTATATGGGGTTTTTTTCCCCACATTGTACATCAACATTCAAAAAAATAATAAGCTGGCAACAGGGACACCCACAGAGCAAGAACTTTTTTTTTTTTTTTTTTTTTTCCATCTTAAAATTGAACGCTTAAAAACTTGCTTGACTTGCTGTCTGGGAACTCCTCAATGTATTACACTAGCACTCGTAAAACAGTTTATATTCATTAGCACATAATACATCTTTTCTCACTTCACTTCTCCACCTGTACTATTTTAACAAAGTATGGTTTTAAATTATTAAAAAAGTTATCTTTTTGTGTTTTCTTTTATTTTCTGTTTTGAAAAGTCATCACAAAAAATAAAATAATAAAAATCGAAACTGTACAGCTGACCTTCACTTAAGACATAATGTACATTGAATACATTAAGTGCTTTAAAAACTCAGGTTGTTATTTATATATTTTGTACAATAATGTCTAAAACTGTACATAGGTCTTTGTTTATATAAAACAGAACCACTAAAACTGTTGTTTTTTTTTCTTTCATTTTTTGGAAATGAAAAGACCGCACTGTGGTGCTGGAACTTTTAAAAACTCATACAAGTATTGCTTGTTACTATTATTGTTATTGTTATTCTGTCAGAGTCAATAAAATAATATAGAACTAAAGTTTGTCTAGTTACCCTATGTGAGAGTTCCGACCTAAAAGTATTTCTTGTGATTCAAAGGTCATCAATTAGTTTTTTTAAATATGTGGATATTTCTTAATGTTATGGGACATGTATTAGTTGTATGGATTTATGGAAAAACATCATTAAAATGGTCAGTATGACAAAGCATATTTACTGAAAGTATTTATCAGATTATTGTAGGTTGTATTTGTAGATTATAGTTCTCCTAGGTTGACAAATACAAATTTCCGATGGATGGACGCCGAATGTCCAATCTTCTTGTAAAATCTTGTATAATTAGTGACTGCATGCTATTCTCTAAAACCAGAACAAATAGAATGTGTATGGGGGTCTTGGGAAAAACAACAAGTTATCTGGTGTACTGCAACTTTAATAGTATTATGAGGATTATGTTTCAGGAATGGGATTACACATTTGGGGTAAGGAAGGAGTTAAGTCCATCCACTGGCCTGACTGCTCTTTTCTGAGCCTGACGCTGTCAGGACCAGCCCAGTATAGTTTAAGGGCTGCGTGCAAAGGGGCTGTAGGAGGCGACAGGCAAGCAGACATTGTGGAGTCACAAGATTTTATTAGTATTCTGTTGCCAGATAACAAGAAAGAGTACAGTGGTGAGAGAGGGGGAAACACAGAAAGGGGAGGAGAGGGAAAAAAAACTGCTAGAGTAGTTGTCTAGCCCCGGGACACTTGCATGCTTCAAGAACACATACCAAACAAGAGCATCAAAAAGGAAGAAAGGAGAGGGGGAAAAAGGTGCGACTCCAAAGCTGACAGAAAGACAATGTTTCAATTTAACCCTTTTGTTTGTTGAAGCCTCCCAGGATTTTTGGAAATCCTCTGCGGGTAGGCATCATCAATACACTGAATATACTTGAGCAACACAAGCAAGACTAGTTACCAGCCAGTAAATATAGTTCACAATTTAATAATAGTATGAATAAAATTGGTCTTTATGGAGTCTCATAATTCCATTTTAGCTTTATTGGCCTTTAAAGAAGGAAAACAAAGCATATTTCAGCAGTTCGACACCACTATGAGTGGCAATTACAGCTCTGGATTCCAATATGCCTCAGAATAGGGGTAGCTGTGTGATGTAGTGGTTAAAGTGTCAGACTAGTAAATAAATGCTTGGTGGTTCATATCCTATTCATGCTGTTGTACACTTGAGCTAGGTACTAAAAATTAACCGGCTGATTTAATATCTGATTATATATGGATACAATTTTAAGCTTTAAGTCAATCAAAATATTGATATTGTAGTATACAGTTCTTGTTCTGATACAAAATGTAAGGCTGACTTTCAGGCCAGCTTGATCTTGACTAGATTATCTGAAGGTCATCAATACACAAAGGCTGTAAACTAAATTTGCGTGATTTTAACCTTTTCTTGCCTGTCAAACACATCAATGCACACATCCAAATAGTTTTACAAAATGAACTAAAATAAGGCAACAATATTTATCAGATGTGTATGGTTTAGATATCAGCTTCTGACACAAAGCTAATGGGTGAGAAGTCAAAGGAAGACAGGTTTGCAGCCAAAGCCACCTTTTAGAGTTGACTCCAACTGGTATTTTTGAATACCTCCCCAAAAAAGGAGAAAAAGTAAAAGCTTGAGCAATGGTAATTTAAGTTTCACAGGGTTATTTACTCACAGAGAAATTCTTTCAAATCACAGGGTGCCATAATATTTCACATTTGGCCATCAGATGAACAGATCCATCTTTTTTTACATCAGATTTTTCACAGTGCTGAAACTGCTCCCCTCCAACGTTTTAAAAACATTTTGAGAACCTGTAGGTTGTGAATGTTGACAAGCTATAGCATAGAAAATGGCAACTTGCATCATCCTATGCTATATTGTTATAGCATGCACTGTCCTTCCCTGTGTGGATGCAGTTTTCTACCATCATAAGAAACATGAAGAAGAATAGTCAGATCATTGTGTAAGATTGCGGGCCTTACTGCGTTTTTTAAAAAATAATCTGTTTATAATTCAGCATACTTTAGATGTATTATGGAGGATTTTTTGTGGCGTTTCAACACTAAAGCCTGTTGTCCCTTGGGACTTGTCTTCGCCTGAGAACTGCCTGTTATGCGGTGGTCTCGCGCTTAGTAGCATCAGATGTTCTTTTTCAGAAATGACCTCAGTATATCTTCTACTGAAGCACATGTGTTGTCGATATTCATCCACGTAAAAGTGGCCTGTTTACAAAATGTACATTTATAAATAATAAATTAGGTGCAAAATAAGAAGTCTATTACAACATACTATTAAAAATAAATCTGTATATTCTATGTCCAGGAATAAATAGTTTTCTTTACCGACTCGACGTCGATTAAATTGAAAACATTCAAGGATATTTTATTTTACTGAGCCAAGTTTGCCACCCACTGTGGCTGCACTTATTTTTGTTTTTATTTAATTCTTGTCTGTTTTAAGTGCACTATTTACGTATATGAACTGATTTAGAGTTGAACTGAGGTCGTATCGTACAGACATTAAAGTACGGAAGTTCATCTTTTTTTTGGTAGAGATCAATTCATACCTGCATGGTGGTAGCTCGTGTTTTAAAGTGTAAATTAAATTTTATTATTATTCTTCTATTATATGTATGAGAGTGACGAATCCGTCTGGTATTATTTAATTTCAATACACATCTTCCTTAATGCTGAAGAAATCGGATTTCATTATCTATCATTTCCTACATATATATGTATAACCATATCTTATGTAATACAATGCATTTTTATTTATATAACATTTAACGCATTAAATTGAGAAAATGTAAACGTGTGTCAATGTAAGTTATTCTAAAAGCTCGGTGAAACATATATTTCTATGATAATAAATAGGAAAAGCTGAGGGAATCCGACAAACTTTTTTCGTGTGAATTAATAATTATCATTTTTGATTCACATCTTGTCCTTATTTTGTATCCCACATAATCCAAAACTATGCCGAACCATGAGTCATTTCGCGCCTCGTAGACTTTTCACCGAGAAGTGGAAATGGAATTTACTTTAATTTCTTGTCTTCTGTGGTGTAAAAAGATGCGAGAATCTGGTAACTTTTCCGGCTGTTACCTTCAAGTTCATATCCAGGTTGCCTTTGAGTGAGATGATTAATGGACAAACAGTCACCTAATTACTTTACAATCAAATAAGGTCTTTCAAATTTGAGTTTGGCTACTCAACTCCCAATTTTCAAAAGATTTTCGATGAATAAAATTTTACATTATATCTTTACACACCTACTAAACTTTTCTAACCTACACTAAAATATTTTTTCTCTGTCGAGAAAAAATGTTATGAAGTACAAATGAAAGAAAAAGTATTTGTACCCTATTAAGAACTTAGTGTCTTGAAAGGCAAGACCTGCTGGGAAAATATCCACTAAGTCCGATTGGCTTTGCTAAAGATGTAATGACTATTTCAACCGCACGTTTTTAACTATGTATCATTTGTATTTGTATAGATAGCCATCTTAGAGCACTTGTAATATTACAACATCTTTCGAAGCAATTACTGTCTGTCATCAGATTCTGACTGTGACTGTTTGCAAATGGTGCCAGAATTACAGTGGATTTAAAACAGAGTTTGCGTAAAATGCTTAGTTAGGCTACTTTCGGAGATTTTAAGGTCAAAGGAAAGTATGGAAAAAGGAAAAACTTATGGTCTTTCAGGATATTCGTGGACATGGAGGAAACAAACTACTACATTAATTTACTTCGCAATAATAATTTGCTCTGGAATTAACGTTACTGTTTGGTAGGCCATGCAACGCTTAAAATATGTTACCATAGTAGCCTCTAGAGAAACCACCTTTATCTTGTTGCAAAATGTCTATATTTTACATTTTGTATTTATTTATTTTTAATCTAAATGTGCATCTAAGATATTTCTGCGTCCTCGGATCTGAAAAAAAAAAATGTGTGGAGGGGAAGTGTGGCTATAATGAAGGTCACGGAACCCATATTGTAACAAGTCTAGCTGAAATCATACGAGATGCAAACCGCTAATACCAGGGTTTTTAACAGCAGATGGACCACCAACATTCAGCTTCTGAGACGGATCTTTGCAGCTGCAAAACTAGAAATTACTCAAGTCACCTATGAAACCAATCTTGTACCCAACAACACCACAGTGTAACTGGCTCTGGATATATATATATATATATATAGTAAAAAGAAATAATAATGGTTTAAAACTAGCCAAATATTTGCTTGCGAAAAACACAAAACATAATTTTGGATATATTATTATTATTATCAGTAGTAGTAGTACTAATATTAGTAGTAGGATCAGTAGTCTCAACAGAAGAGACTATCCAACCAGCGACGGCATAGTGAACCATAGTCGTTAGAGTTTTAGATCACCATTAGCTGTCTCAAATTATTGCAGTGTGGGAGACCGCGGTTAGTTGTCTGACGGCGTGGTTGCCACAATGCTCTAACTATGACAACAGAGGGTGCTGTTCAGAGTCTCTGCTTTCTCTGGTCTCGAAATTACCAATCTTGCTATTCAGAGACTTTAATATATTACATTTCATTCATTTTTATTCATTTTTTAAAAACTTTTCGTTAAAAGTATTTACATAAAAAAGTCTAGTTTGCATTTAGATTTCATAGAACTGTTACGCTGGTAACACTAGAAGCCTCCAGCCATTTAGATGGGAAACATTTGATTAAAAAGCATCTTTTAAAGTATTCAAATTTATTTAACTTGATACACATGACAACTACCTATATCAAAACAAATCCTTTAATTTATATTTACGTTTATTTATTTATTTGTTTATTTTATATTAAACTACAATAGATAGCGTACAGCAATATCAAACAGCTCACATAAATAATATAAACAGAGCAGTAGAACAGCGTGGTGTCATCCTAGGTGCACCACCCTAAGATAAAAGCTTTGCATTTGTACATATATACAGCTTGCATTCAGTGTAAATTATAATAATATTTAATAACACGTGACACAGTATTTATAGTCACATATATTTAATCCATAAACCCCTAAACAAACCCCTAACAGAATTAGCCCATGCATTAAATTAAATTAAAGAGTTAGAATGTTTTTAATGTCATCTGAGCAACAAGCTCCTTCCACTTGATGTCTGGATATTTCCATTGTTTTATATAATATAGTAAGAATGTTAAGAATGTAATAGTAAGAATGAAGAACTTGGACTTGTACATTTTTAATTTGGGGGAATAACTTATTTTGGGGGAGTAGCATATTTACATTGGCTTTTTTGACAATTAACGGTGCTTTATTAAACCTTTCATTTTCCCTTTGTATGTGAAAGGCAACCACAAGAACAATTTATCTTTCTGGGAGCGGACATTTAAACTTCCTGCAAATTCAGACAGGAAACACACACACACTCACACATATCTAGTTGATCATAGCAACAAAGTCTTCTTGTGACACAGTGACAAAAGGTTTTTGACTTAGATGCAAAAGTCATAATGTATTTTAATAACCTATCACATCATTACAATTTTCTCTTTTGCTGGGTATTAACCCCAGTTTATAATGTCTTGTCTTGACTGTGTCTAACCACAGCCTCCATCAATAAAATAATCCAAGGTCTTTCGAGTGGCTCACTTGGTAAAGGCGCTTGTCTGAGTGCGAACTGAGCCCTCCAGCCCTAAGAGCTGGAGTTTGCAAGTTCCAGCTTATGCTGATTGTGACCGGGAGAGCACAGTGAGCTAGGGTGGGTGAATTTTCACAGGGGACTCTGTGTGAAAATTGTGGAGGAATTAAAGGAAAATTAATCACTGATTTAGGGTTTATACTGATGAGACAAGCCATGTTAGAACAACTGGCCAAATTGGGGATTAAGAAAAACAAAATGCTAATTTCAAAATAATAGTAATAGTTCCCCTTGTGTATCACTATTGCTTCTAAAACATAAACTAATAGGACACATTTATCCAGTCTGTTTTTATAAAGTTGTCTGTATTTAAAGAGGAAGTTGTTTTGTAGTTTATGAAACACCTCAGCTGTGAGAATGTTCCTCTGCTTTTCTTAATGACTGTTCTGTTGTTGTGGATGAGAAGCACCGGCTTTGTCCGGTGGGAAGCAATGCTCACCACTGTTCCCGTGGGTAGACAGAGAAGAGCGCAGTGTGGGAATATGGTGAACATTATCCATGCAATATGATGGAAAACAATGTTTGCCTTTTGGTGCGTTCACACTGAATGCATTCAGGTAAATTAAATACCACAGTGTTTGCCCAACATTCAGTTCAGCGTCCGTACAGGCGATTCACAAGAACTAGAGTCTACAAGTTGAGACAATCCATGTTTCCCAAAAGAGTGCTTTCTCAAAACCACTAGAAGGAAACCTGGCAATTTCACTACTTTCTCAGAATGGCTGTCATTAGGGAGATTTTGCAGATGAATTTTAAGGAAACCAACACTTATCAGCTTAAATGATATATACATTGTATTATTATGTACAAACATGCTTTGTGACAAGGGCTTTTTAAGCTCTTCGAATCAGATTCCTTAAATAACATTGAGTATTCTGGGCTGCCCACCTAACAAGCATCCGACTTTTCCACAGTAATCAAATGGCATGCCAAAAGCGCATTACTTCGTGTAAAATAAGAATAAGGGAATGCTTGTGCATTACTTCATTCCCACCAACAAACTGCAGTCAGGCTGCAAGCACGTCACCTACAAAAAGATGCTGGGCTGTGCATGTCAGCTGCTGTTTCATTTTGTCATGTCACACTCTATAAGTTCCACGCCTGATGGTGCGAGGACCAGCTAAGCAAAATCTTAACTCAACAGTTTAAATTTCAACACTTCAAACATTTAAAAAAAAACATTTTAATTCACTTTGTTCTACAATTTGATTCTTAAAGAAGCTTATTGTTTTAAAATTCCAAATTCTGATCCAGACAGGTGCTGTTTCGATGAAGTTTCGCCCGATGCATACATTTAGTAAAACGGACTCACATACTACAAAATGTGTTGCATAAGACTTACAATTATTACACTTGTATACTTAGCTCCAGAAGACAACAGCGGGGCAACCATTTGGTTGCTAGACTGTCATCTTAACTACTGCACTATACCATGCCAGATTTGTGTCAAGTTAATATAAGCTTATTTTGTGTACTTTGGTCTGACCTCACCATTCAGGCAGAGCCCATGAAACCATCAAATGCACAAGGGATCCTGGAACAGCTGATTCAAATTTATATTCATGCATTTGTGAGAGGATTTAATTCACAATGACTGATGCAGTGCAGATGTACAGCACACATGCAGACAGGTGACAAATTAAAGGAAAACCCTACAGTGAGGGGATCCAGAGGCTCTGTTATTCTGCAGGGGGCATTTTTTTGGGTTCGCTTGTCCCGTTAGAGGGAAGATTCAATCAATCAATGTATTTTTATAAAGCGCTTTTCACATGTTTCAATGTCACAAAGACGCTTTACACACAGAAAAATACAATATGCAAGCCAGTGGCAACAGTGGCAAGGAAAAACTCCCTAGGCTGGCAGGAAGAAACCTTGAGAGGAACCCAGCTTAATGGGGGAGCCCATCCTCCGCTGGCACTAGGAGCTGTATTAAAGAATCTAATGTCCATAGTTTGTGATGCCCTCCAGTAGAGGAGTTCCAAAACATTGTAATATCTGGAGGAGATGGGTGGGGGCCCAGATGGCTGCAGTCTAGTCTAAAGGTCCACTTTCACCTGCAGGATGCCTCACGTGATTGCTCGTTATGCTTACCTATGGAAGCAGGATGATCTCAAGTTAAATAATTTGAAAATGTTCAAAGTTAAAATTTGTGAGTGGTCACAGCTACATATATCTATGGCAGCATACAAAGAGAGTGAGTGCCGGAAATGACACATGGCCATGAAGCTGGTCCGAACCCACCCTGCCCCACCCAAACGCAGAACCCAGCCAACTAGGAGGAAACCACCAATGATGGTGCGACAACAGGCATGGTTCTTGTCACCAAACATTTATAATAGCCACCGTCCCTTCACGGTCACAGTCCCCCTATTGACGATATGCAAGTTTGAATAGATACGTTCTTAATTTTGCTTTTAATATAGAGACAGTGTCCGATTCCAGCACAAATATTGGGAGGCTATTCTATAGTTATGGAGCTCTATATGCAAATGCTCTTCCTCCAGATTTTGATATGGTTATTCTTGGTGTATATAGATTCCCAGCCTCTTGTGAGCGAAGTAATCTAGATGGGTCACATGGGACTATAATATCTGTTAGATACTAGGGAGCGAACCCATTTAGCCCAATGTTGAATACAAATCGTTACAAAGTTACAAAATTCTGAGTGATCACCTTAATCCCATGGTGAAACATTTCTATCCTGATGGGAATGGTCTCTTCTAGGATGGAAATGCCCTTATCCACAGGGCAGGATGGGTCACTGTAGGGTTTAATTAGTACTTTTTTCATACAAATTATTAAATAAAATAAAAATTCCTTTATCTCAGGGCATTGTGCAGTTCATATCTCAATACATGTCTGAATAACATTTTGTAATTGGTTCAGTGTGTCTTATTTTTGTTGGGTTAGCAGCAGCAATTAAGTAGATGAATGTGCACTTTTAAAACGTCTCATCAATATCAATATGCAACTAAAATGCTGTCTGATGATTGTTCACATTTTTTTGGTGATCCTGTTGAGAGCTTAGAATGATTTCACTCCTGTCCATTTTGAGTGCTTGTAAACTGAGAGACTAAAGGTCAGCAAAGTTAATTTGTCTCACTTTCGATTAATTATTTGCATGGATAGGCACATCAGATCTCTTTCTTAGCATTGCACAATGTCAGCTGACGTTTCCACATCAAATTTCACACTAGCAAGACAACCCACACTCTGTCATTTTCATTGAACGATGCCTTCATATGCATATGGTAATATGTGTGGTTGAGCATGACTACAAAGGGAAACCTTTCATTCAGGCTTTTAGATGCATCCTATTCAGGCTGTTGGCTGCACCCACATGTCCCTGACAATTATTAGACTCAATATATAAACTGTGATAAAAATGTTTAGTAGAATAAAAAAATAATAATAAAAAAAAAAAAAAATCATAATAATAATAATAATAAGAAGAAGAAGATGAATAAGAAGAAGAAGAAGACGA
>JAOYSI010045839.1:0-17132 GCA_025775065.1 Hiodon alosoides | reverse complement strand
TCGCATTTAAACCGACACAGACACCAATCACCAATCACCGCAAGAGTTCTGGTACTTTCTGGAGGGCATTAAAAGCCTTGCTTTGCTTTGGCACAGGTCACCAATTCGCCTGAAATGCGTCCTCATCACGCTAATTTAGAGCTTCAAAGTACACAGCGCTGTGTGAACTAAAGACCCTGGAATACAGAAGGCCCTGTTAAAATATTTCTGGGCAGACCAAAGGTCCTGCTATTCAGTGCTGAAGAAAACCGAAAGCCCCATTGCTCAACACTGGGGAAACTGCCGTGTGGATGCAACACACAAGGGAAGGCCAAAGCCACTATGCTCTGGAGAGCCAATTAGGGTGGTGCGTGTGTGAACGGAGCACTCTCATTCGTCACGGTATCCCCCGCAGCGTTTGTTTACAATCCAGGGGAAAATCTTGGGATGTAAAAATAACTTTTGCTTGGACTGAATTATAAATAGTCAACACTGGACAATGGGAATGTCTCAGGAGAAGCAAAGAGCTGTTTTCTTGGTGACTGGGGCCAAGATCCTTTTGGAAAGAACACAAATACCATTAAGTATATAACAGCAACTACATTACGGAGCAACACTGAGATTCAGCCCCAGGAAGATTTCATCAGAATAATCTTTAAAATGGTGTACAACATGGATGTTACTGACAGAGCTACAGCTAAGAATCTTAGGGTTCACGCAGGATGTAAGGTCCCTCTCCACACACACTCAGACATTACACACCAACATGCACACACACACACACACACACACATACACAGACATTACACACCAACATGCACACACGCACTCATACACATATACAACCAGTGCATTGCAGACATAAACTTATGGATGTTCCTGGAGCAAAAGCCAGAAGAGAGGAATTGTCTGCAGACTTAGCAAGGCACTAGCATTTTAACCAGGTTAGAAACCTATAGTATATATATAGTTATACTATGCAAACTATGCAGAACGCAGCAGCTCAAATACAGACCAAGACCAGATAGAGAGCACACATCACACCAGTTTAAAAGCCTCCACACGGCCTGTCAGCAAGTCGCAGAAGGTCATTTTAACTGTATTTTATTATTTCATAAGTCACTTCGTCAATGTGCACCCACACTGCATGACAGACATGAGGTATGTTCCCAGCATATCCCCCTAGGACTTTTAACTGTTCCGAATCCCAAATCCCAAGAGTCACGAGGAGGCAGCTTTTGGTTGGTATTCCCCCAGCCTGCCAGGGGGTCTGAAACTGTGGACGTTATATAAAAACCAATCTCTTTTATTAACCTTGCTGTTGTTAATGGTGCTTCTAGTCTCATTGTCCGGCGTATGATTCCATTTTTTCTGGTTTTAGTTTTCAGTCCTTCTGCTCTTTTAGTCCCACCGTCTCTCAGTTTTAGCTCATTACTTTTATAACATTTGAGGTTTTAGTTTACCATGCGTTAGCCTCCATAATCTTCACATGCGATTACTGTCTGAACCTCCATGGCCTCTCCATGGCTTCCCTCTAATGCCTCATTATCTGTCATTGCCGTTTATTGTCTTTCTGCTTTTGATTATGTTCACATTCTGTCAAGCACATCGTGCTGCCTCCATGTACGAAATGTGCGATAGTAATAAAGTTAGATTTTATTACACTCAGACAAACACACTGATAAATAAAAAATACATTGAAATTAATTTTCTGTACCAGAAGCGTGAAGAATGCCCAAAAGCTGTGTGAAAGGTGTAAGCCTGAATCTGACCGTCCAAAGGCCTCCCTCCCGGGCCTGTAGCGGTGGTCATTGGGTAGAGGTCACTCACCTTCAGCTTCTTGACGTTGATGCAGGGGTCGTTGGAAAAGCTCTCGGTGTCAGCGATCTGGATGTCCGCCTTCTCCAACTCATTGGTCAGGTCGTTTCGCACCTGTCAGATAGAGAGCAGTGACAGTTTTTAAGGGGGATTACGAGATCCCGAGTGACGTCACGAGCCCTCGCCTTTGATCTGAACCGCGTCCCGATATCCCCGAAAGACTCTCTTCCTGAAAATTGTCTTCACTGAAGTTGAACCCTTGTTGGAGTCTCCATTATTCATTTACTCTCAATCATCCAGGAGAAATTGTCTATCAGTGCAGTTAGAATTGAACCGGCTTTCAAAACTTACATATTAGTTTTCCTTTAGGCCTTCACACGGAAAGCAAGGCACCACTGTATTTCTGTTTCACGAAGGCGTTTTCTCTGACTAGTTCAAACAACACAACTAGTCATTCCCTGCTCTTGAAGTGAAAACACATATAAAAAGCTCAATGTAAATAATCTGAGAATCTGACTTTGTATCTTCGGGAAGAAAATGTGCAGACTTCCCACTGTGTTACATTTTCAACGAGAGGTTCACTCGAGGAACGCCAACGTATTGAATTGCTGAGGATTACAGTGACCCACTGTTGAATGCAGTGGAGCGGAGCCAAAAGGCCAGGCGCGGTCCGGTTTTCCCCCCATCCATCGAGCGGCTCGGGAGTCAAGCAAACTCGAGGGAGCGGTGTGAGAGCCAAGCCCCTCACTGGCACTTTGACACGGATAGGCCATGGTGAAGGAGCTGTTGCAGGTCTCAGAGAGGAGGGCACCTTACCACAAGGCCACGCTGCGCCCGCTTCACCCATACCCTGGGCTTCCCAAATAGACTTTCGCAGGATGGGCTACAGCCACCAAGGCGTCCACACGATGAGTTTCTACAAGTTACTGTAGATATCCACCTTGTCTATGGTTATATGCTCTGAATAGCTCTGTTCAGGTGTGTGCCCTGCAGGCTGCATATGACCCTTTGGCAAACAGATTTAGGCTGAGAGAACAATGAGGACAATGACAGAGTGCTGAATGGTAAAAGAGCTCGCCAGGATTAAAGGATTTTAAACCCTACTGAAAACTCGGATGGTGAATATGATTCATTGGAGGGATCCTGGCTGCCTAGCTATGAGGTCTGGGCTAACGATGGAGGGCTCTCTGTCTTTCGGCACAGGATGTCAGGGTTTGGTGCTCACCATGGCCGCAGTTGACCCCATTACACGCTGCACCGGTGTCGCAAACGCGCAAAGCCAGCCAGTGTCAGGTGGTCTCCCTGGGCGACCAGCACTGGGTCACAGAGCAGCTCCCTCGGGGGGGCGAAGTGAAGGTGGTGTGAAGTTTTAGTGGCACTGCAGGGCCCTAGACGTTCGGACAGAAGGTTTTAGATACCGGCTAGGAGTCGCTGGCGGTGGTTAAGCTGCGCTGACTCCGAGGGGAAGGTCTGACACCCCGAGTGTCTTTAGCGTCCTGCTTTGTGTTTCACCGCGTAAATGCAGTAGCTGAGCGTTCGCTGTCATTTCTGCTCGGTATACCGGCTACGCCGTTGGTTCTGGGGGAACGGTGGGGGAGAGCGTAGAAGTGAAGCCCCCGTACAAAACTCTAAATCCCTTCACCCCTGGATCCAAACACCCTTTCCCCAGCACTCCGGGGAGCGGCACAGTAAGCAGTTTATAGGGCTGTAAAGAAGAAAACTGCTCACTGGACCCTGCTGTTAGTGTGTAATATCAGTAGATAAATAGATCCATAAACGTTCAATAAATTTCAGATACACAGATGTGTCATATGTCATTTCTGGTTACACTTTCCTTGTAAAGCGGCCATCTTTAATATGCCCTAGTTATTAAACAGGACAACACACTGTTGTTAAAGAGGCTCAGCAAGGCTCTGGGTTGGTACACAGCCTTGTCCAGGAGCCAGTCTAGATCAATAAATCTAGGTTCTGCTCTTTGGAAACTGAAAGCAGTGCAGGTTGGACGTAGGAATACGTTCGGTCGCGCGGCTGCGTAGGAGAGAGATCTGCCCCGAGTCTTTAAAATGCACTAAATGGTCACTGAAACCACTGTCTATATTGCACAAAAGTGCTTTTTTGACAGAAACGCTCTTGTTGTCCCAGGTAATCCTATCGCCAGGTCAGACCCCACCCTCATTTCCCCTCGGCAGTGTCCTGACAGGCATGGCCTCGGGTGAGTGACAAGGATTCCCCATCATCCCTCTTAAGTAAATAATGTAGAAAAAAAAAAGAGTAATCCCTCTTTGCGTGATCTGTTTGGACTGAGCAATAAAAAAATAAAAAAACAAAGAAAAAACAGTCATCTGGATCAGATGACAGTTTTGGTTGCATTATACTAAAAATATTTACTTGATTGCGGCCGCGATGAAGAACATTACTGCAATATGGTTCTATTTATAGGCAGGTTTTTACGGCAGGTTAAGTCCTCAGACAGCATCGCTTTAAAAGGCTCCCGGGTGGGTAGGAAAGAGAGTGAAATGCGGTTTGCATCTTCCTCAGAGGACTGACAGCTGTTTTTCAGAGCTGGCCCGCTAAACGAAAAAAAAAGACTTAACATCGGGAGTGACAATCAAGGCACGGCTCTCCGCCGACATCTGTACACTGTCACTGGCGCGGTCGTCTTCTTCACTCTACTGCAGGCATGTCCATAATGCCAAAACGTTTCAGGTCACAGGAAAGGCGGAATCCCCCCAACCCCCCCAACCGGCTTTGTTAGCAGATACACACAGACAGCGAGGCACGTGACGATAAAACAGACCTTGGGTTTAGCCCCTGACGTCATCACTACTCCCTGGCTGAACCCAAACAGTGTGTGTTTGCACCAAATTGATTGTCCGCCATTCCCACAGATGATAAGTGATTTAGTGTCTTTTTAAGTGATTTAAGTGATTTCATGTATGGTTCCACTTTAGAGGCTGGGGTGTAGGCAGGAGAGAGCCGGCATCATGCATAATGTTACAGCTAAATGTGGAGCCAAATTAACCTTGATGGGTTAATGAGGAATATTTGGCAAAATCGAAAATAATTGAGCATTTCTTGGAGTTCTACAAGGCGGCCACTGTGCTAGCAAGCCTAAGGCTTCAAGTTAAACCTTATTGCGTAGCATACATTCATATATATGAATATTTTTCCCTCTGCTCAAAGGGTCGCAGTATACCTATTCAAACCAGAGAGTGACCACGCCACAGCAGTTCACCACGCTGCACTGAAATCCCGCCTGTCTCTTCGAGCCGGAATTGTCAGTCGCTGGAGGCGTCGCTTATCACAAGGCAAAGGGGGACGAGGAGGAGGTTAGCCTCTGAGCATAATCAGACTTTTTTTCAAAGCGCACTCCCGATGAATAGATTTAATTCATCATCAGCGCTCAAGTCATTCTGATCGTTAATTCCGTTTTTAAAAAAGTGGGATTCGGGCTTAACGCCGTTCCGCGGCGTGTTTCTAAACAGCCCCGTAATCCATTTATTGATAGACACTCGGGGAGAGAAAAAGCTCATCACGCTGCTCAGTGCGACAGTGTCAGGTTTTAACAAAAGAAAATAAAATCGTTTAAGTGTGACCCTGAAGTAGGATCATCTGAAGTTAAAGTCAGATGACAATTACTCAATGGCCAATGTTCATACCTCAAATGAATGAAAAACAGAAGCCTTGTTTCATTCTCCATGGACAGCACCAAAATATTTTTCGATGTTTTGCTTACGAGCGTTTAATGATTTCCAGTCCTGAGGGTGATTCTGAACACTAGCAGGAGTAACAAACTTTGCAGTAAGCACACTGACTCTAATCGCTTTGGCCCTCACGCCCATTTTTTTCCAAAAGCTGCATTACCCACAATGTGGATAAGACACACAATGATGTAAAAACCTCTATGGCATTCTCCACCATTTTGTGCAGCCACCATGGCATCTGCAAGAGCATTCTGAAATGAATGGTGAACGTTTGAAAATGAAGTGTTTTGACGCGTGTCGTCGAGCAACACATTTTACATGTTGAATCCCTGAATCCCTGAATCCCTGATACATAGCAGCTGCCAGTCTGGCCGACACCCCCTGACCATCCCTTCCCTCAAACTGCTCCCCCACGGCTTTGGCCCTCGCCCCCCTCCCCAAATTTCTACGCTGAAAACATAATTGAATCGCGCAACTAGCAGTTGTGCTGGCCTGTGGACAATGTGGAACAGAGATAGCAGTTTTACATCAGGGAGTTAACGCGTCTGGCGGAACATGGACATGCTAACCCAGCAACCTCTCAATACTGGGTTAGAACTGTGACTGTCCAGCTTTTCCTGATAAATCCTATCCTCCAGCACCCGGTGGGTCCGATTTCAGCCGCCACCATTCCGGGATAAGGGTATCACTCACATAATGGGGTCACCAGACCAATCCATTCGTTTGAGGAGAAACCCACTAATATTAACCCTATGTGTGCCATACCAAGCACGCATACCGTATGAAACATTGATTAAATTTGTGGAAATCTTTTTTGCCGATGCAGGACAGTGTAAAATATTATGTGCTGTTAAGTAGCTTTTCCCAGTATTTCATTTTCCAAAGGAAAAGAAACGTAATTATATAATAAAAGCTCACCCCGACTACAGAATCGGGTTTCTTTGACACAGCTGATAACTACAGCTACGCTTCAGTTGGTTCCGGCATGCCTCAGTTCTAATGACCCGGTGGGCATCCTGGGAAATAAACATGGGACGGAGAGACTTTACAGAGAATAAATCAATAATTAAAAATTAAATGAATAATTTATTCAAACGGATGTGTAATTTATAATGTTTTTTTTCTTTTCTCCAAAAACAAACCAAACACAAAAATATTACACGAAAAAAAGAACAATCTAAAACGCCTACTTATGCCATTTACGACATTGCAAAGCGCTTCATGAGACCGCGCTACCTGGGGTCTAATGCTACTAATTGACACTGTCCATTAGTGCGTATGTATTGCTTTATTATTAATTCAACAGCGCTACCATAAAAGCTGTGTGAACTGGGAATCTCTTAATGCTCCAGAGAATGGGCGAATGCAGGGGGGTGTGGGAACGGCGCCGCTGAACTGAGTTCAGTGGGAGTGGCGGAGGGGTCACCCCAGACGGTGCCTGTTCATCGGGAATGCACCGCAGCCTCCTAGAAACGCTTTCAGAACTGTCAGGCGGTCACCCAGAATACAGATAAGCTTGTACCTACAAGCAAGTTTTTGCGAAGGGCTGAGTTATATTAGCAACAGATGCTATTTTCTTGAGGAAATGGAAATGAAGGCATTTTGTTCGATTTCACGGCTGCCCGATGGGTTTGCCCCTGGTGCTGCCAAACCAAATGTTGTTTGTCGCAAAACCAATAACAAGCGGTGGTTGAAAGATTGCTTGGATACTGCCTATGTCTCTGCCGACTCCCCTGCATGTTAATTTGCAGCCGGTCGAAACACCCCCTGAAATCAAATTATTTTCCCTTTGTAGTGAAGATACACTGAGAATGCAAGGCGTGACCTTTAACAACATATTTTCTGGCTCAGTCTGTTAGACGTAGTGACAAAACCTTGTAAAATGGATGTTTCTTTGATGCATTATGATGGCTGCACTCAATTTGACAGGTCTTACGTAATTACCTTAGCTGTGATATATAATACACAACATATAATGAAATATATTCATATACTTAACTACTGTAGTGGTGAAATATCATGAATACTAATTCTAAAACCTGTCACCTGTTATGCAAAACTTTCATGTTTTTACCTGACTTCTCTCTCATAACCAACTATACCGGTGGTTTATATGGCACAACATAATGCTCTGAACTTTGTATAATGTCCTAAGCTTAGCATTGGCATTTTTGTTTAAATTAAAATAGTTGAGATTTGGATGGCATGTTGTTGGGAGCTGTGCGAACGTCGGTTCGACTCACCTCAGAGAACCTCTGAACATCCTGGGTTAGCGTTCCCACCCGGCTCCAGTTGTAAAAGTTGAGAAACTTCACCACGGCCGGGTTGACAGCGTTGTCCGATGGCACTGTCCGAAAGAAGTTGGGATACTTTTTTTTGTCTGCCAGGACTGGGGTCGTTGCTGCAAAGGACAGCTGAAAGAAGAACAAAATACACAAAAATTCTATAAATACACCAGCAGAACACCCTCTCTCCAGGCAACGCGTTACATATTTACATTGTTTACAATCATCCCATCCCACTTATTTTTTCTTACTTTATTTTAAGCATTTGTTTTTACCAAGTAAAAGTGAAATCAATAAAATGAAAGAAAAATTTAAAAAGCCTGAGACTTTTTTAGAAAATTAAGAAAGACATAAAGGACTCATATCCTAAAAAGCTTTTATTTGATTTGCGTCATGCGTTTGAACCAAAGAAACTTCAGCGTTATTTATTCACAACCGAAGCAGGCTTTGAATCTTGGTCTTGACCACACTTGAAGAATACAGGAGTCTTTCTGAGTTACAAAGTGTGGATTTCCTGTTAATATTTACTTCTCTTCCCTGCACAGCGTTGAGTACGGTTTCTCATCACCTTGTCAAATACAGCACTACATTTCAATTAGCTCTTTTTTAAGCTGCTAATATTTGCCTGTTCGTTGCTACCTATTCTCATGCCTCGGCTCTCCTGAGGATATGTTTACAGCTTTTGCAGTTTTCTGTTCTCTTCGTGTGCCAGGATATATTTTAAGCACTGGATGACGAACGCTCTTCTGAAGCGAAATTGTTTCAAACAATTCCTGTCATGCTGCAGGTCCTAAAAAGAGAACTGTGCTCTGCTTAACATTCTGTATTTCAGGGGCTACGCGTACACCATCTCTGTGAAGTACACCATCTCTGTGTAGTACACCATCTCTGTGTAGTACACCATCGGGGTGTCAAGTTTTTAACTGGTGGACAGTCAGACAAGGTCCAAGGTCTTGGTGTTCGCCGGAGACTCTCACCTAGATAATTTCCCACTATTAGTAGTAGCTATCCTTTGCTGTATGTTGCTGATCTAGAACTATGTGATGCGAAATGACAATTCATTCTTGTTGGCTTAATCATGGCTCTGGCAGCAGTGCAGCATCCTACACACACACTCATAAAGTGCGCCTCAAGGTCACTGTCACTGGGTTTGAAGGCGCCGCTGGCCCCCGACTTCCAGTTTGGGGGTCTGACCTCTAGACGAAAAGCCCACTTCCTGTGTCCTCACTCTCAGGGGCTCGTTCAAAGTGGATTAAATTTATTTTAAATGTATTTTAAAAATAGGCTTTCAATACCTCTGTAGTCCCAGTGGTGGTCACAATCATTTTCATCAATGCTTGCAGTATTTTATATGAGTGCTTTATAACTAGTGTATTTTCACAATCCGTCATGAAAGAAAATGAATAATATCTCATTATAATATCTACCCCAGCTTTATTTATAGAGACTACATTGGACACGGGAGCTATCACCTCAGCCGAAGGCCCGTCACACAGGGCAGCCGGTGCCAGTGCGTGTTTGGACATGTCAGCGTACCGTGTGTGTGTGTGTGTGTGTGTGTGTGTGTGTGTGTGTGCTAGCTGTTTAATGTCAGCGCCGTACAGCTGCGTAATTTAATGGCACGAAGTTTCTCAGCCGACAACTCATTGATATCTCAGGCTTCACCTGAAAGCATTGTACAGAACTACAAACCCAGTGGACCCCTATACGCCTAGGCAGCCCGCTTCAATGTAATTTCGCTCTACCAACACGTGATACTTCTTTAATTACCGACTCTTTTCCGATGAACATGTCTGGATATTCCGTCCCTTGCTTTTTCTGATGCGGTTCCAGTTTTATTACCCCCAGATAACTGAAAATAATTAAAAGTTTGCATTGATTTGCTGAGATTGCTGTTCATTACTCACAGTTGGCAATAACAGCAATTAATCTCAATAGACACCTTTATCTAAATACTAAACTATGACAATTAAAACAACGAAGTTGTTACTCGTTGCTGAACCTTTCAAACCTATCCAATCAAAAACTTTTTATATGTAAGACTGGACTCAAATATACAGGCAAGATCATTTTCATGGTTAGGTATAGTTCAGTTTCTTTACTAAGATCTAAAAAGACCAAAGGATGACGGTGGCAGCAGTATATGTCTTAAGTAAGGAGTCAGGTTACCCTTGTTTTTATTGTTTTATCATTTTTATAGGTTTGCTTCGTTAAAGACTCAATAACATCATATTACGCTGGTAAAGGGCATCAAAAACAAACTCATTTTTCTCCTCTGTAGCTGAAGGTCGATTGAAATGACGCGTTTGATACAATATAATATCTAACACTGGAACGACTGCGGAGAGGGTGCATATCTACTCATGCAAGCCTCAGTGCTACTGCCATAAAGGCCCAACTGCCATAAAGGAATCTCATTATCATGCAGAAGAGGGGGGTCTGGGTGTGGAAGGGAAGAGAGTGATATTTAAATTAAGTCATAATGGCCTGCTTCATTTGCATACATCATTTTCGTAAATTCAACCAAATGTAAAACAGCTTCTGCACACTGTGAACCAAAAACTTTACAATGTGAGGGCCCATTTTAATAATAAAACTCAGAAGGACCTTATGCCTTTAAAAGCACATTGGCACAGTCTGTGAACACTCCTAGGATATCACACTCCCTCCAGCTTCAAAAAAGCTGAGCGTCGTCGGCGTGTGTGCGGGGGATTGGGTAAGGGTGGTAGGTAGGGTGGGGGGTGGGTATCTCTGGTTTGCGTTATTGGCCAAATATTAACTTTTTAAATATATGTATTTTTAGTTTGAAATATTGTATCTTAAGACATTCCAGACTTCTTTGTGCTTCTCTAAAAAAAATGGTAAAAGGACTTTTGTGAGGTCTGGGTTAACAGGCCATCTTTGGCAATTTGAAAGGATATGTACTATCAGGGTCAATCAAGTTATAAAATTAAATTAGATGTACACCATATGGACAAAAGTATTGGGACACCTACACATTACACCTATAGGAGCTTTTATGACATCCCATTCTAAATCCATAGGCATTAATATCGAGTTGGTCCCCCCTTTGTAGCTATAACAGCTTCCACTCTTCTGGTGTGTCTATTGGAATTTTTGACCATTCTGCCAGAAGAGCATTTGTGAGGTCAGACCCTGATGGTGGGCGGGAGGGCCTGGCTCGCAATCTCCATTCTAGTTCATCCCAAAGGTGTCCGATAGGGTTGAGGTCAGGGCTCTGTGCAGGCCAGTCAAGTTCTTCCACCCCAAGCTCATCCAACCATGCCTTTATGGACCTTGCTTTATGCAATTGGGCACAGTCATGCTGGAACAGAAAAGGGTCTTCCCCAAACTGTTTCCAAAGTTGGAAGCACGGAATTTTCCAAAATGTCTTAGTTAGCTGAGCCATTAACATTTCCCTTCAGTGGAACTAAGTGGCCTAGGCCAACCCCAGAAAAACAACCCCATAGCATTATCCATCCTTCACCAAACTCTACAGTTGGCACAATGCAGTCAGGCTGGAAATGTTCTCCTGGCATTGGGACTAAATTAAATCTGAATTCAATGATTAAGAGGTATGGCCCAATACTTTTGTCCATATAGTGTATGTAGGTTATGCTTAATGTTTTTAATTTCAGTGACTCATCGCTGAATAGACAAATCTTCTTAACCCTTGTTAGTGTACCAAAATCTTCGGGGGTGGTGGCTTGGGCCAGTATATTTGGTACAAACTTCTCAGAAAAGCTCATGATCAATAAAAAGCAGATTTAGGAATAAAATCTTACATAAGCTGGAAGTATGAGTCAGTTATCAAGGCTCGCACCTATTAAAACAAAGTGTAGAAGTTGTTCTCACGATTCGATCTCAGTATGATTTTTCTGAGGTTGTGAGGCACAGCTGTTATGTGCAATCTCAGAATAGGGCAAATTACCGGAGGCAGCCGTCTGCTGGCGACCCCTAACCCAGTTAGGAGAGAATGGGAGGCCTTTTAAATAGCTGACGAGTCAGGAGAGCTCTTTAGGCTAAAGATCTTTAATAAATCACTTTTATTCTTAATACTGGGTGTAGGGCTACATTTCCTCCATTCTCAAAATTTTCCAGGAACTGGCAACAGAATTTCAGTGCTCCAGATATAGTGTGAAATTGGTCCTTTTTGGTCCTCAATGCACCTCTCAGTCAAATATGTTTTAAATGCACTTCATGAGCAAAATGTTTCAACAGCGTGGTTAAGACACACTTCCAGATTTCCTATATTCAGTTATTCATTCATTTACTGTAATTGCCACTGGATTCCTATATTGGCATGATTTTAAATAAAGCGATACAATTATCAGTTCCCATCATCATCTTTAAATTATGTGCCTGTCTATCAAGCAGAGGAGTGATTGTGTTCTGATGGCATGCAGTAAATCTCTTGTGTTATCATGTCTGTAAAACCCTAATCTTGCACTATGAAAATTAGTAGTTTGAGACTCTGGTCAGCCATGAGAGATCCCTGGTGCCTTGCGATCCATCGGCCATTAAGACAAAGCGTGATGCCGTTGTCGAAGCCAGCGGGGAAACGGAACAACACATGGATTAGCCATGTCAGTTTAGGGAGGAAGTTTTGGTTCCGCTTCTGAGTAGAAGACATCCCGTGAGACTTACAGTGTGGGTGGTGGTGGGGGGGGGTAAGCTCTTTCTGGGGATGTTTTGGCTTGCGAGGTTGGGAATTCCTCGTCCAGAGAGGGACACATGGGGGTCACCCGGAGGCTTCCCTGTTTCCCTGTTTCTCCCCGATCCATCAGTCCCTTCATTCTGACCTCTATGACATCAGCACACAGCTATGGGAGCTGCGGTCCCTCGACAGGCTACCATAACACAGTAATCAGATGAAATGATAAAAAGCAAGGAATCAACCAGGTTTCTGATTGCAGAAATCCAGACTCTGCAGGCGATAGTACCTTTATTACAGTGCTTTACATGGATTTGGATTTGATTGCTAATGTAGCCTAAGCATGTTAGCAAAGAAAAACTTCTAGTGTAATGCATTTAGCATGCATCCCTGATAAATCAACCCTGTGAGGTGATTAAGGACTAAAAGTGCTAACAGTTTGGACCCTATCTTCATCCTCCAGTTTTCACCTCAGATCCAGAAAGGATACACCCCTGTCTCGCCTCTTTCGAGTTGTTGCTGCTTTCAGAGCTCGAACTGATAGGCCTTTGAGTATACAGAACCATGACTTTGAACATCACCTATGAACTGGAGGCCAGTCCATGGTGGCGGGTTTCATTTGGGTCAAAGCTCAGACCCAGTGCTGCATTCGATCTCCAGGCTGGACACAGTCGCTATCGTTGGGAATGTTACATTTTTCATTCCAGCACAGGGCAGGAGTGCCTCTCCACAAGTTAAGGGTAGAATTGGCTTATTTGGGAAAATGAGATGGCCTTTGGCAATGAGCAAAGCATTACACAGCATGTTTGGTGAGGTCTCTACACAAAGTTAGGATCCATTGCGCTGGCTTCTCCTAAAGCACTGATGACTCAAAGTGCCTCTTGGATCAATGTCCAGCCGCTGCAAACCTGCTGACAAGAAGGAAGTGAGTCACTTGCTACTGGTCAGGAGACCGTGCATTAGGTGAATATCTCTTATGTGACTTTTCAATGCTGCGAAACCCGTCAAGGGATTCAGTGTGTGCTCAAGAAAACATTGCTAACTCAGTAAGGCTGCAGTGAGCCAGAGGAAGTCTTTGAAAAGGTCGGTTTTGCCAAGTGGTTACATAGCACTTCATGTTTTCTAGTATACATCGTTATCCTTTAGCGGTGGAACCCTTCTGAAGTGTTGATACTGTGTGTGTGTGTGTGTGTGTGTGTGTGTGTGTGTGTGTGTGTGTGTGCGTGTGTGTGTGGTCCAGCTCCTGCTGCACTTTCCATGATTATTATTACTAACATTATTATTTCCTTTGATGTCTTCATGTTAATTAAAACAGCAAAATGTTGTTTTAGCTTTTTAACAGACAAATTATAGATTGATGACGCTGACGCACAAACTCTTACACACACACACACACACACACCCTCACACACACACACGCAAACACATTCTCTCACACGCACTCACACATACACGTAAAGACACGTACACATTTTATTGGATTGTGGGGGTAATTAAAAAACCCTTCCCAACACAACACCAATCAGCCCCATCATCGTATCGAGCTGCACACACACCCCTTCTAGGTAAGCTTATTAAGCTCACTGCAGAGCAGTCACGGATCTAGAAGGAGGCCCTAAGGAATTATGCCTGCAGCGTAAAGCGTTGCTTCATTTCTTTAAGGTCTCAGAGGGGCTGGGATGCTTCGCTATCCTGAGCACGCATCTCTGCTCCATCAGATGAGGCCAGGTCAGGTTTCCCAGGTGGCGGAGAAAAACAGCAGTGCCAAAAAACCTAAAAACAAGGACGATGCAGAGGCTTCTGAGGTCGTATGATTTATCTAGCAGGAACTTTAATAATTTGACCAATGGGATTCGTGTTTGTTTTGCTGAAAAGATTATTGCACGTATCTGGGCTTGTATTCACTCTGGATATACATAGCTCTATTTAAATTCTGTCGCAATACTAGTTTCCATCTCGCTGAACAGCAGGGGAAAAAATGCTGCTTTTTAGGTAATCAGTATTACCTTTGACAATGTGCGCGTCTGAGCAATAGGTTTGTTACACACATTATAACTCAATTTATCAGGTACCTGGCCCTTAATGAGAGGGCACATTGCATATTCTCCATGCACTGACAGAGTAAACAAGGGCCCTGAACACAAACACCTTGAACATATGAGCCATATAATTTTGCTATCAGGCGCACATAGGATATGTTTAATTCCCAGTATAATCCTAAATTGGCAACGCACAACTCCTCTTAGTCAGTAACTAGGAAATGCAGTGGAACAAAGTATTGATAATGATAATTTGACTACATATACTTTGTTAAATAAGTATTAAATATGTATTGCAGAATTAATGTATACATTCAATATAAACATAATTAATTACTATGAATTACTATGACTGATTAGGCATGGACTACTCCTCCACAATGGTTAAGTTTTATCTTTAAGGACCGGTCAAGTTTTGCAACCGTGATAACCTCTGACTGATGCAACACTGTTCGATCTCAAATTGAAATCCTGGATTAAAAACTTCAACCCTACTGCTCAACGAGGTGCAAGGTAAACAAGGTCCCAAACTTTGTGCCCATGCCCACACTTGAATCCATGCACCTTCTCAACGGGTGGTGTTTCATGGTAAGGTCTCCGAAATATCAAGCTGCACCCTGCTGTGACGATGGCTGGTTTCATGCCCGGTATCCGGTTTGCTTTTCTCTGCTCTTTACTTGTGTCCGTGTTAGATGTTTTTTGCAGGCGACAGAGACCACGATCATTTATTGGGGTGCGATAGCAGAAGTATGTTTACAGGGCATCGATTGTACTCATTTAGCGTGTCGGTCAAAGGCCGTGGGACGATGAATGACCTGCGCAAATCACAGCTCAAAGGCTATCTTTACAAAAACACAAACGGCCGCCACATCAATCAAGCATAAAGGGGGGGGCCGCATTAACTACTCCGGCCGACAGAGCGATACGACACACGGGAGCGAACACCGTTTAAGAGTGGGTTTTCTCCCCGCCTTTACCAACACAATGATGGTGCTCTTCCCAGCCCAACACATTCTCTGCGTCTCAGTATCAGGGTTCACTCCGGTTTGTTACGCCTTCAGATTAAATGACGGGTGCAAACTGGTCTCATCGGTCGCTCCTAGTAACAAATCCTCCTAGTTTTGCTATTTAGCTTTGTTGACACACTAACCCAGAACACTGAAGCATTGACATATTTCAATTCAGCAATTCAAGGTGAAGCACCGGGGTAAAGGGGCTGTTTCGGAACCTGAACCAGCATTCTGTTGACAATGCCAGCGTCACCACTACACCACAAAGCAACCAATAAAATTACATTAGGATACGAAAACCAGGGGCTTAATAGGAAACGGGTTCATTCAATATTCAAGAGAGGCATTTGGCTCTCTGTGTGATATCCCAGCTAGCGCTTTAGCAGGGGTCACATATTTTATTGATAGCGGTTACATCATGTCCGCACAGGAAGGTCTATTAGCTGCAATCTGCACTGGAGCAGTTTCTGTCACCTTGACTGGTTTAGCGTGTGTCCGTGCGCGTGCGTTGTTAAAATTATCATTTAAAAAAACAAGAATTGGCTCGTTCTTAATTTGTTTTATATCGCCGTTGCAAAAGCAATAAAAAAACGTGTTAAGATCTGAATGTCTGTGATAAAAGAGAATGGGTAAAGACCCCATGTTGTGTGTGTTTGACAGAGACGGAGCCATGATGGAAGTAAATAACAAAACGAACTAAATCAGAACTCCTAGTTGACGAACAAAGCCTGGGACCAGATCAAAACTTTGTCCAACTTTTTCTGATCAAACTTTGCATAACTTTTCACGAGCGGAAGAAATCGGATACAAAAAAAGAAAAGAAAATTAGAAAAGAAAACAGTTTTTATTAAAAGAGAGTTTTGTCAAAGTTTTGATTTGGTCCCAGCCAAATTCAGGATCCCCGCTTCCAAACAAAAGCGGAACCACGTTCCTCCGGACAAAATTTGCCTCGCCCTTCAGTGCAGCACAATTTGTGCTGCACTGAAGGATTGGGAGAGAGTGAAATGCATACAAACGTCGTAAAACCGCGCGTCTGATTAATGGGTGTTTATGAAACGCGCCCTTGCAAAACGACCTTGTTAATCTCCCCCCTGCGCCGAATAACTCGCGCTCTCACGGGGTCGCGTCAGGGTTGCTGGCTCTGGCGACCCAAGCTACGGCACAAAACATAACTCGGGTTGGACATCGTTTATAGTTATGGATAATCGGGCTCATCAAGACTGCTGTTTACTGCTTTATTAATTGAGTTTTACTAGATGAAAGAGCAACGTTGAACCAGGAGACGTCTGTCCCGCTCTGTCAGGATTGTGGATGTTTTCTGTAAACGCCAAAAGGATGGGATTGCGTCAGTAAGAGCAGAATGCTGGATTTCGCTGTCAAAGAAATCCCATTATGTGATGGAAACAACATTTTCTGTTGGTGGCATTGAACGTCTTGTAAAGAAAGCTTTTCGGGGACAGCACTGTCATGAGATTGAAGAGAATAGAAGTCAGTCATCAAACCACTATTGTACCATACCGAATAGACACAAATGCCAGCCCTGAGTTATATTTTGGGACAAAAAAGGAACACTTTTGGTGCACAGAGGCTTCCCGTTTTAAACGTCTGTCTGTCTGTCTGTCTGTCTGTCTGTCTGTCTGTCT
>JAOYSI010045828.1:14277-27044 GCA_025775065.1 Hiodon alosoides | reverse complement strand
CCACCCCACACCCAACCCCACCCCACCACCCACCCCCTCCCCCCCCCCCCCCCCCCCCCCCCCCCCCCCCCCCCCCCCCCCCCCCCACCCCGAGGGTTTGAAAGTTTCAGGGAAGGTCTGATTGTTGTTTTTCCATTATAACACTCTGACACAGCTTTTTCCCGGAGAACTGCAGGCGTGATTCTCTCACAAATTCTGTGTTAGCAGCTTGCAGCTCTGGTTTTCATAGATAGTTTTTTTTTTTTTTTTTTCATTGAAAACATGGAAACGAAATTACACTGCCTCAACAGCATGCAAAAAAACCCAGATTAATCACTTTTTAATAGCTTTTGGAAATGCAGGTCCTTTAACAGCCTGTATGCCCTGATGGACAAGTGACTGACTTATATCTTTTGAATTGTAGAACAAAAAAATGTCAACAATGCTTTCTTTAGCTATAGAGTAAGACAATCTGAAATCTTTCTTGCTTGTTTGTTTGTTCCTTGTTCTAAAGGCACAAATCACTAGACACCTGGACAGAAATTAATAGATTATTGTGGGCAACATTAATTTATGTTTCAGTAGTTGCCGTGAATGACAATGTTTAAAATGCTATTACTTTCCGTTTACATAATTTCAACAAAATCCAAGAAATGGAACGCTACGACCTGAGGTGAATGAGACAAAACTGCTGTATCTCTGCAGTGTCTCCCTGTAAAGCTCAAAGTCGCCATGGCGTGACATCATAAGCAGTGACAGCAATGAACTTGTACTGTCTGGTGGCTGGGGTTTCCTGAACCAATACTGGACTTCAGATAAGCTGTTCGGCCTCAGGAAACTGCACTGCAGGACGTTTCGCGAATACACGCTCGAGGCTCCTCTTACTTCACAGGCTGACACCGGGGTAGTGGTTCAGATAAGATAAGCCGGGTTCGGACAACACGCTGGCTCGGCGACGGGAATTGATTTTACTGCCAGTGGCAGAGTACGAAAGGAAGTGGTACTTCCTTTGGATTGCTGGACAGGAAGGGGGAAGGTTATGTTTTCTGAAGGATACTGAGGGTCGGATGCACTAAGCTCACCAGAGGCCTAATGATGGAGTAATCTGTGGCTTTCTATGTACTGTTGAAGAACATACTGTTGTATATTGCTAAAATGATTTGGGGGAAATATTTAATTGTTCTTATAGGTATGTCTAGTGTCTTCAAATTTTGTGCTGAAATTCAGGTGAAGATTATCCTATAAACGTTGACCATGACCAAACATATTTGATATCATACACAGGACATTAATGCAAAGAGACATTTATTTTTCAAATTAGATCAAGTGAGAAATGGCCTGTGACCCGCGAACGACGTAAAAGACTACGTTGTCTTTCAGGTCCGAGTCAAGGTTAGATCACATCAGTTTTCTCTGTCGTTGCCTCACAGCGAGAGACCTGGACTGGGTGGTGTCCCTGGGGAAAATTCTCCGTCGGCTGTCTGTCATCGTCTGAAAAAAGCGCCGCAGAGCCAGGTTGAGGTGACTGCGGAGTGACACAAATAAAAATCCATTTCAGAACTGATGTGTTGTTACTTACTGCAAGTCCCTTTTGGCCAGGGCCCTGTGCGTCATCCATGTCCAAGGAAGAGATAGGGTAAAAATGACTCCAGACTGCCCTAGTCTACCATCAAAGGTGTTTTCTTTTGTTTATAGAGATCATATCTCCTTCCATTCCAGATGCTACCAAAGCACATGTTTTGTTTTTTTACCTATTTAAAAAATGTTTACTTCATTCAACTCTTTAACGCTCTAAGATGAGATCTTTAATTTTTAAACATTTAAATCACATTGGATATGTCTTTTTTTCTTTCTTTTTGTTTACAATTAACTAGCATTTATTTTGTTTGTGAACGGCATTCGCAAATGGTATTCAATACATATAATACCACATACATGTTTGGGAAGATTAATTGAGTTCATGGTCGTCATATTAATTATGTGATAGTGTATAATATTCTGTCATTTGGTTTTTAATTGTTTTGCAGATAATTAATAAACACAACCAATATTTATTTTGTAAATGTCTATGCTCTACGGCACTATCAGTGTAACCAATGACTTTTAATAATTTTTGTGAGCTGGTGACCTAACATAGCACATAGCACAATGCTACATAGCATTTTAGATTTACACTTTTTAAAATAAGAAATGTAACCATATTTACCTCAGGAGTAGAAAAAAGAAAGACAATATTGAATCCTTAAAAAAATAAATAATAATATGTGTGTCACATTGCTGCCACCTGCTGTTTCTGGTACAGTTCAATGCACATATGGGAGTGACGTTTTGGGCATAGAAGTTAGCAGCATAAACTGGATTGGGCTTTTCAGCTTTGGGATATTCACCCCCACATAAATATGATCCACAGATCATCCCATTCAGCCAGACGGTTCCCTGCCAGCGGATGCCCTTGTCAGTGCTCTCTGAATCATTTAGAACTCACCTACCAATCCATTCGCTCCTGACCCTCCTCCCCCCTGGCCAATTCTCTCCTAACCTGCTTCCTCCGTCTGTAAACTGTGTTTATATCCATTTTGGTGCTCATCATCTTTGCACGTACCTATTGCTGTCCCTGGAGTAGGGGGTTAATTCACTTTCTTTTCTGGTCCTATGCTGGTGGGGTTTACCATTTTGTCTGAATACTAAACCTCAGAACCCTGAATGAATTCAACTTGGTTCTGAGACTGAATATACAATTCAGCCTTAATTGGGTTGAGATGGCCTTTGTGCCGACTGGGATTAATAAGCCAAAATTGCATTGTTTTAGTGATTATTAATTAAAGTATGGCTTACTGTATTTGAATACTTTTGTTGGTACTGGAATTCTATCTTATACCATATACCATTCTGTGCACCATTTTAACTATCGCTGGGCAGTAAATGTAAATTAATCAACATCAGACTTCATGTGGACTAATTTAGTATGTAATAAGCATCTATTTTTCGGAAAACAACTTTTAAAAAGCTCCCAATGAAAAATAACCCTACTCAACTCCCAGCTCCCCAGGCCCAGACAATATTTACATATCATTTATTTTTAGATAAACTAGTTTAGAATCTGCATAAGGAGGAGCCATGTTTTTCCATTAGTTCTGACTTTTAGTAATTGAATCTAAGAAAACTAAAGAATTACAATCTGAGAAATGATTTAGTGCATTAAAAGTATTGAAAGCTACATTTCAAATGTGTGGCCCGTGTGCTTATTTTCATTACTGCGATCAAGATGTTTCAACTCCCCAATGCTTCATTTGAGCTAGATGATCAGCACCTTGTCCTGGCACCTGCTCACATACAGACCACATCGGCCATCATTATAAATGCAGACTCACCCTTCAAAGTGTTCGCCATATCATTACTGCAGTGACAGATGGTATCCTCTTGCACTCTTCAAACATTTAAGCCGGGTTCTTTTCAATGTTTCCTTTGACACATTTACTTTTGTCCAATGCAGGTTTTTGAGTGATTATTTTAAGGTATTGTTTGTTTCGTACCAGTGACTAAGACAAGGTTCCCAGATGAAGGTGGGACTGAAACGAAAATAACGACAACAATACGGTAATACGAGTGAGAATAATATTAATGTGTAACCTTCCCCTTAGAATAGATAGACACAAGGTTATTCCACTAGTTCTCCCCAGAACGTCACCCGTCATCTGTTTTTTTTTTCCTGCTGAAAGTTAGTGTGCCTTAACTAGAAGGGTCCTGAAAGTTAAAGTGTGCCTTAACAAGAGGGGTACTGAAAGGTACCTCATATTCCCTCGAGCAGATGTTCAGTGTGACGACTAGCTATTCTTCCTGATAATTGTTTCTGCAGGCACCGGAGGTAAACACAGTGTGAGTCAGTAATTGCCAAAGGGGGAGAGGGGGGTTTGGTAACTGTATGTGTTCAAGGGTTTGTCTTCAATTGTTTGCACATTTACTCAAAGTCATCTGTTTAATGAAATGTGAAGGATTGCATGCGTTGCGTGCAAGCTATGTAAAGATAAGATTAAAGCCATAAAATTGCGTAAGGGATGGTTCAATTTGAACCATCCCTAACAAAATTCCTCAAACTTTTCTCACAGAAACCCACCAACACACCCACACAGGGAATATAATGGAATTGAGTATTTGTACACTCCTAAGAAAAATCAATTCTTCTTAAAGGTAGGTATTTAATTAAGGAGAGTATATGCCATGCACAGATAAAACGTTTTGTAGTCTGGGTGACTACAGAAATACCAAAGGGAAACTACCTATACTTATATTATAACACATCAATCGTATCTCTAAAAATACTAAAGGTACCCAAAGGCCTTTGGTAGTATTTAGGATAGAAAAAAAGATAAAACACGCTCCTCTAAAACTCTTATACTTTCTTTTAAATACTTTTCAAAAATATAATATTACTAAAAAAGATGATTATATTATATCAGCCTTAGATGAAAAACAAAAACAAATGTGCATATGACAACGCTTTAAATTTCCCGTTACATTTCAAGTGGTGGCCATTTTTAGGTACGAAGGGCTCAAATTATGGAAGCCCATGTAGGAAGACTTACTTTTGCTTCTTAAAACTAGGTTTTATAAAAGGATGCAAACAGTAGGGCATGTGTTATTCCTCTGCACTTTACATAGGCTGCTAAATGTATTTGAATTCTATACTTAAACAAACATGCCTGCAGTAGACTTTATGTATCACTCAACTAACTAAGCCAGAAGACTGTGTTTTCCTTTCAAGAGTGATAATGCCACCATGTGGTGCAACGTATCCTTTCCCACATTCACTGCATGATGGAACATCCTTCAGTTCACTGGATGAGACATAAATATTTTTCTCAAATGAACAACCCTTGAGTAAAGTCAACTTTCCCACAATAATATAGCTACATAATATACCTATATATGATCTGATTGAGTATGGTAGATTCCACGGTATTTCACTCCGGTCTAACTGTAGCAACGGCTCATCTGGATTCAGTCAAGAGTAAATGAAAAATGGATAAAATACAAAGTCATCTTTTTCTAAAGCTTCTCATGAAGATAGTATTTCGTGGCTAAGATGTTCGCCACCCTGAAGTGTTCTTTTCTCCCACAGATCCTCTGAATCAGGTACCACCCTGAGTGCTAGGTCCAACAATAACATTTGCACGAATAGCAAACACGGTCCAGATCAACCCAATTGCGCCGTCTCACGTTATGGGAAAACGGGTGTTGTCGGCAACATGATGGAGAGCCCGACCGAAGGCCAGGATGAAAACGCATCGGTAATGTGTCATTACGCAGTGACTGATGGTCACACAAAGATATAACACGGTTTTGTTTAATGGTTCATGAGAGAGCTGGAAGATAAAAAGGGGCAGTCACTTTAAATTGAACTGGCAGTGGTTAAAACTGAGATGCTGGACTTCTATATAAAATCTATAATATGGTCGATTTTCCAATGTATTTTTATATTTTGTGTATGGTTCACATTTGAACCAAGCTGTCACAACTAAATATATGGGGCATTTTCACATGTCCACTAAAAACTGAAAAAATTCTATTGCATTATATCTATTCTTGGTTGCATTCTATCAGTGTAACCCTTTTCTTCTGAATGTTGGAAACGGTAGTCTTGTACTGACTATTCCCTTTGACTTTCTTTTGCTTCTGTTTCATTGACTCAGTGCCCTGCTTGGCAAAACTCCCCCCGAGTTAACCGCTGACTGAAGCATGATCACAGATTTACAGAGGATCAGTGGCCACCACTGAGCTGATGTTACAAGGGTTTTGTTTAGGAATAACATTTTGCTATGTATGCCGTTGCTTTGCATAGCATTCACATTTCGCAGAATATGCATTGGTTAATGCTAGACCGAGTCCAGTTTTATATGTAAATGTACTGTAACACTAAAATGAGACATTAAAAGCTTTTTCTAGGACCATGAGTATACACTATTCTCTGGTGAAACCACCTCCTTCCTCAATACATTCATTCCAGCAACTAGGGGGGAAAGATAATAGGTAAGTAAAAAAGTTACTGAATATACTGTTTACATAAAAGTTACATATTGATACAATGCCACTGCTGCAGGACTATGTGGTTTGGATTTGATACATAAAATAACAATTTTGAAATATGTACATTTTATCTGATAGTGAAGACGAAATGCCTAACATGTGCAGAATAGCAAACAGTGTCCAAGAAAAATGTCTTTTTTTTTTTTTTTACTTAAAGACGGAAAGACCAAGTTTCCTTTACACGAGGATTCTCTTTTCATCCATTTTAGTCAAATCAGAAAGTCACGTTAAGCACTTAGGAGAACAGATGTATGGTGTGACGTAACTAACTGCGCATGGAGGCTCGGGAGAAACCTTCACGTCCTCATTACGGGTAGAAACAGATGTTTTCTCAGAGACACTCCCTAGCTGTGTGCTTGGGCTTCCTGGTGTCAGGATGAATGCTTTGTATTTCACCCCGGGTGGAATAGCTCCCAACAGCAGGTCGCTCGTTTTTTTATCGAAAATGCGGTTTAAATTATTATGTGAGTTGCAGTACAAATAACAGTGCTGCGATCCTGCGGATTTTATTTTATTTTTTATATTTACTAGTTTATTTTCTTGTTTATTGACTGTGCGGAAATGAGAAATATCCATCTTTATCAGTGTCTCCAAATTTGCATTTGTATAATTCAAAAAGGGGACATCGAAATAATAATTTTAAAGTAAATTATTTAAACCTCGAGCAGATATAAGAAAAAAAGAAAACGTAAGTGGCACAGAGTGATCAGATAGCATGTACTTTCTTGGCTGGTTTAACTTTCACAGGCTGTAGACTCAGACCAAATACCAGGGAGCTGTTTAACTTGAACTTCTGTAACCCATTCATGAGAATACTTCAATCTATTGTGCTGTAAGACGAATGACTTCCTACTGCAATCCCCTGGGTGTACAGTAAGTGTAGAAGCTGGCACGGCGGCAGATGCAGGATGTTCTTTGTGAACTTGAGTTCTCCATCCAGCTACAAGATGTTTTGGAAACAATCCAAGGTGATCCCCACATGGATTATACTGCTGTACTGTTATTGTAAAGGTTTACATCGATATGCGTGAACTCGCAAATGTGCAACACAAATCAATAAATGTGAATTTATCTTCGCATCTCAGTTTGAAAATATTCACAAGGCTGTTAGGTATGGTACAACACCTAATAGCACGAGGGTCTGCTTACAGCGCCATCTGCTGATTGCATGTGTTAATTTTTACAGTGAGTGTTGCTAAGCGACTTTGTCGTTTCTTCTTTTGTGTGCATTAATGTGATCAACCTGGCAGCAGGTTTATTTTTTTTTGTCTTTGAAAAATAAATTTTTTAGATGCATACATTTCACCAACTAGTGAGTAAGATTTTTGTACAACTTGATTGTATATCTTAATTTGGTTTTCAAGGCTTAAATGCCTTTTGTAATCTAGCTACTCACTGTTTGCAAGGTATTTTTATTGCTGTATTCTGTGTGGCTTATTTAACATGCCATTCCTGTTTAAAAATGCCTCATGTCGAAAAACCTGCTCGATAAATGAAATAAATGAAGTGAAATGCAAAGCAACAGAATGGGACTGTATGATAACCATGTAATCCCTGAGGGAACCATATGGTCCCTGCCCTGCCCTGGTAATGTGGTCTGATGGTGCAGCCTCCTCCTGGCAACGCAACCCCCCCTGGCCTTCAGCAGTCTCACCATAGACCACCACATGCGTAACTAACCACAAATCCTTTCCTCGTCACCAGCTGAATGAGTCATCATTAAAAAAAAATAACTTTTCATATTGAATGTTACATGTTATTATCGGCATTTCCCCCATTCTTTCGGATTTCATCTTTTGTTCTTGTACACATGCATAACTATATGCTGCCCTACACTATTCCTTCTATAATATGAATACATTACATTTAAAACGTTTTTTGCGATACATGACATTTTTAAGACTTGTAAAACACATGACATTATAAATATCAAGCAAACTGAAAATCATAAGTGAGTAACCTTAGCGAGGCGATGTGATTCTCAGTGCTTCAGTCTTACATTACGGAGTTCCCACTGACAGAAATAAAGAATCAAATGAAAATCAAATTTTGTCCATTTTGGACTCAGTTCCCTATCTGACACTGGAGCTGCTAGGCAGCTTACCCTGGCAAATAAACAAAGCCACAAATCCTGTTAATCTCACTCATTTATCCTAAATACATTCCTTAGTTCACAATCCAGGTCAGGTCTCACTCAGGCTGGGGTCATACGCTAATCAGATTTTCAAACAAATTGCTGGTTCAACACAAATAGAAACAAAGCTATCCAATTCTTCCCGACACACAAAAAAAAATCAAGTTTTTAAATTCCAGAACCAATGCCACACTCTATGACCCAAGAGTGATTACTGATCAGCCAAAGGTACATAAATGGTGGAGGGAGTTTTGGTTTTTATTAATCTTTTTAAGATCTTTTGCATTCTAAAACCAATCCAAGGGAATACTACTAGTGACAAATACCTTGTTTTTTATACTAACTCAGCTATGTATTGTATTGATAGCTGTTTTTCACACTTCCATATATGTATTTCACTGCTGGGGTAATCCTTGATCTTACAGTGTACCAGGCTGTGTCTGTGATGAATCACTGAGTCATTGAGAGTCAGAGGCGTGAACCTTTACTTAACATCGACTCAATGGAATGCACAGTGAATTAAATAATAATGAAAGATTATTGATCAGTAGAATGCATGTCTTCCTTAAGATTTATTTTTATTTTTTTGTCTTGCCTGATTAATTAGACAACGATGATTATTCATATACATGCACAGGTAGGAACCTGTGGCAGGCAGCACGTGGGGCCACGCCCACAGCCATATGTAATTGTCCCCTTAATGTGAAAATTCTGTGAAATCTGTGAAATACTTTAAGAGACAGCTGAGCAGTTTTTTGTTAATTTAACAAGCAACTACACACTGGATTTCAACATACAAGTTTTATTCATGATTAAGATCAGTTTATTCTTTTTTCTGAACGACAGTATATTGTTACAATTGCAGAAATTTTGGTTTGCAGTCCGTGAAAATACAAATATCAATGTGCCGTAACACCTTCGTTAAGTAAGGCCAATGCCATTTAATTACAGTTTACCCTCTTTTATCTACCAGCATATTTTCTTAAAACAAATTTTTTCGACCATAGCAAAATAAGTTACAGTGAAATTTCCAGTCTACGGTATGGCTGTCGGGGCAAGCAACAGAAGGTGGATTTGCCATGAGCGATGTCTTATATTTTTCTATTGACTTATTAACTCGTGCGTGCACACAACTGCACGGCCCGGGTCTTCCCGGCATTGGCTAATGTGATAATAACGAGAACGTGAGAACTCGGAAATGACATTGCACCAAGAGAAGTGATGAGACTGATAACGGGATCAGCTTCTCTGCAATGCAAAAACCGTAAATATCCCGATAAGCTCAGATCTGACTTATATAGTATCAGCATTTCTGTGCAGCAATTTGTGCCTCCCCCTCCCCCCATCCTTTAGGCTAAGAATAATGAATCATCTCAATTGTCTTTTCATGACTAAGTAATTTACACTTACTCTACGACTTAGTATATATCAAAATTTTAGATATCACTTTTTACCACTGATGTATACACACACACACACACACACACACACACACACACACATATATATATATATATATATATATATATATACACACACACACACACACACACACATATATATATATATATATATATATACATATATATAGGTAATAGTGTAGCCAGGCTGTGACAAAAAATACATTTATACCTGAAAGTGTATAAATGTAGATTAGGACTGCATTTTTAATATCATTCTCAATACTTACATTCCATACAACAAAGTGTCCTACATTTGGTTACATAGTTTTCTGTGGATCCATGGTTACTTTACTCAACATATACCATAAAGAACACAATTTCACAGGAAGTAAAAAGAATGGACCTTCTCTGATACCAGTTTGAACTGCCTGTGTCATTTCCTAAAACGTTTATCCGTTTCTCGGACATCAAATAAGAATACAAAAAAATTCCAGGAAAACAAACAAAAGCAGTTCAGTAGGGCCCCGTCACGATATTACAGTTAAACAAAATCAAACAAAACAATTAGACAGTATCTATACATTTAGGTGACCAACACACGGATGCTAAAAGGTTTTTTATTTTACACCAACATGTCTTAGAGTGAAACGCGATATTCAGAAATTCAGCGTTTCTGACATCATCTTCCACCAATCCAACAGTTCCTCTTTTTCCTCCTCCTTCCTTTCCACGAGAGACTCCAGCTGAAAGTCCACCTGTTCCGGCAGAGATGTTGAAGAAGAATTGATTAGGAACGAGAGCTCTAAACAGCAGAGTTAACTGAAACTGAACCCCTGCCAAGGTTTGTTAGTCACAAAAAGGCTTACCCTTACTGCTGGGCTGTAGGGAACAGCCACTTTTTTGATCACGGTCAGATAGCCGGGTGCAGAGGCTGACACTTTGTAGTTCCCTGGAGCTAGGAGACGCCAGTAATCCCCATCTTTAGCTGAAATACAATCATGAAATAGTTCAAGTTAATCTAATTCTATTATGCCTCCTTCTCCAAGTTTTAGTTCTGCATGTCCCTTTCTCAAGCCACTCACAAATTCGGATGATTTAAGGACGTTATGAAAGTTTTCCCCACTAGGTGTCAGTCCTGCACACTGTACGTACAAATGTATTTGCCGCAGATCTGCTTTCCAACACAAGACAAATTCTGTGCTATAAATTTTGTGTGCTATGCTCAGCTAATCATTTAAAAAATACAATCATTACAAGAACGTGGACAGCGTTGCCGAATTAAGCGATAAATCGCCTTCTGCAAGCAATAAATCTGAATTTGTAACCCCGATTGGAAATGCGTATCAATGGGGCTTGGGATAAGTAACGAATTACCTGAAGTGATGTCATGTTCAATGCCTTCCACAGATATAGAGGCGTTAGAGATCGGGTTTCCTTGCAGGTCACGCACAAATCCCTTCACGCCGCGGTGTATCTGTGGAGCCGTACAAAAAATTAAAAACAACCACCAACAGACTCAACTCCGCACATTAAAAACATGACCATCATGTTCATGCATAAATGATTATCTCATTCCTGATTCACGATTATACCGATTTTAAACGCAGAACAATACATTTCTAAAACAGAACTGATATGACCATCAAAGCTGGGGGGTTCTTAAAGTAAGTAAAGTAAGGGTTAAAATACTAATAAACACTAAGGTAAATGCATACACCTTTTACTCTTCAAACTTATCCGTTTTGTTTAGTCATGTTAAACATCCTGGAAATATGACAAATTATGATTTCAAATGTTTTTTTTTTTTAATAACTAACTTTAAAACAAAGGAACACTGGACTGCTAACGTGTATGTTTGTGTTGTTTAAGGTGGGAATGAGGACATAAACACAAATTACATCAACGGTAGAAATATTAGGTTTTCAAGATATTCTACCCTGAGTTTCTGTTTATCCAGGGACCAAATGAGACATTAATTTAGTTCTACAGTAATGTATTGCTATTTGTTAATACATTTTACTTTATAGAACAATTAATTTAGATGTAACGGGTAAAATACTAAATGTAAACGCATTACTTTTTGGCAGGGGATTGGGATTGATCTACTCTAATCTTGACAAATTGACCTCTCAATTTACCACCATTTCTGCAGCGAGTGTTACCTGTTCAATGTAGTTGACCAGAGAGTTCCTGTTCTGCTCCCAGTACATCTTCAGCGTGTCCTCGGATGGGAATTTATCACAGCTTAACTCCACTGTGATCTCAAAGCAGTTGCTGCTCAGGTAGTTGAAATCTTGCATTCCTGGCAGAGAGAGAGAGAGAAAGACAAGATTTTGCAGAGATCAAATAAGAGTCAAATAAGAGTTACACGATAAAATATAAAAGCCAGAAACCCTTCCTAAATCAGAGAATTGATGATGCCTACTCCAAAAGAGCTGGCAGAGGAGGATACAGATTCTAAAACAGTCATATTGTACTTCTTTTGATGTACAAAACATGGATAAACGCTTCTTACCAGCAAGGAAATACTGGTAGGAGGAAACCGAATTCAACTTAGAAAGACAAATTAAGCTATACAGCGTTGAGACAGACCTCCTGGGACACTATACCACGCTCCTCCATTCGTGATCCCATCCACAAAGCTGCTGTCATCATCGTTCTTGCGGCAGGGGGGCCTGTTTGGGTCCGACATAATGGGGTTGAAAATGGAGTAGGCACGGGCCAGGCTCTTGAAGGTGACATCATCAGGGCTGGCACTGTACTCGTGGGTGGAGCCTAACAGCACACAAACAGACCATTCTCAATTCAGATATATAAGCATTGACTTATTTTGGGGGGAAAAAATTGTATGGCTTTCCAATGTATTTGGAGATTTAAAAATCATTTACACAAACAGATTGATGCTATTCAACAACAACAACTGCACCAACATAAATTTAATTGGAAAACAAAAATCTGCCTGTAAAACAGAAATTCGCCCCCTTTACAAAAATGGCATACACATTTATATTTGCATTCAGCTGCATTTTAATGTTTGAGGCAATACAGCCAAGGTTAACTCCACATGCACGTTTTGTCTTGTGCGTGATTTGCTTGGTGCTGCCGTTCACAGCAGACCTTACCAGGTGTGATCTGCTTGGTGCTGCCGTTCACAGCAGACCTTACCA
>JAOYSI010045828.1:0-14177 GCA_025775065.1 Hiodon alosoides | reverse complement strand
CAGCAGACCTTACCAGGTGTGATCTGCTTGGTGCTGCCGTTCACAGCAGACCTTACCCGGTGTGATCTGCTTGGTGCATGCACCTGCTCTGGCAGCTGGTATTCATTATGGCGTTTCAAAGAATTGTAAATCATTGCAGTAAACACTAAAAACACTACCCCATAAACGATAGTATTAAGTACTACATACGCTTTGTATGCTTTGAGCGCTTTGAAGTATTATCACAAAATCTTACTAAAGCAAGCTTAGTGAGAATGTTCTCGTAGCGTGCTAAGCTAGATGGCAATGTGCTTACAGAGTAATCTTACATTAAAAAAAAAAAAAAACAGTTTCTCTAGCAGCAACAGAAAGTTCCTAGTATTAAAACAGCATGTTGGACTGAAACCAGCAAGAACAGAAACAATCCAGCTATCGAAAAGTAAACTGTGACCATATACACTAGTTTATTGTGAGGAGTCGTCAAATATCGACTTTGATGGGTAGTCTCTCCCACACAGTTTTAGATGCTGTACACTTCTTGAAGGCAAATTATTTCAGTCTGCTTCGTTGGACCGACCCACCGTGTTTTAGCTTTGCTTTGCAAGCGCGCGTGTTGGTCGACGGCGTCGGTCCCTTTTTCGGTGGCTGGCATACAATGCGGGAAGGTGTGTGATCTGTTGCCGGGTAACCAACGATACGCTGCAGTGCTTCCGGGTCAAATCTGAATAACATCGGACATCAAACTCACCACTCCGTGTTTCGTCGTAGGGGTAATTGGCCACCACATCCCCTCCATGTAAGTTGGCCGACAGGACGAAGGGAATGTCCATGATCCAGTGGACCACAGCTTTAGTTTCAGGGGCAAGCTGTGTTGGAAATGGAAACGATTGTAACTATATTCCTCCTCATAGCCTGTTTGTGTGCTGTTGTGATATATATATATAGTGATGTCATACCTTTTCAGACTACACTTCCCAGGTCACGAATGACTACAGAAAAACCACAGATACCCGCTTAGCTCCCTCGGCCGCCCCTTCCGTTCTACCTTGGTGTTTTCATCCACTGCCTTCTTCATGTCCTTCAGAAGGTGGTGGTTGACTCCGCCCTCCCTCTCGTTTACGTAGATGATTCGGTCCAGGTCCGGGAAGTTCCTGTTGAGGTCAATGCCCTGAGCATTGCTGCGGCCGACGAACCAGTCTTTCAGGTCGCCGGGCTGCGGGACCAAAGAGTAGAAAGAGGAGCCGTGAGAGAGGGCCCAAATCATTAGTACTGGAAGGCTATGGTCCGGCTGGCCCATAAAGCGTCCACTGGCAGAGCTTTAACATATTTGGGTGGGGCCAGATCTAATAACATCACGTTTTGAGGATTTCATCACACTTCATTATCCTATAATACTAGATTTCCCCCCGTGAATCTCCACAGTTGTTTTGCTTTTAGGTTATAGCAGCTCCGGAAACGTAAACGTTCCTTGCATGTCCTCACAACCTAAAACTTTACAGGTCAAAATTCAGAACGAAGAGACTGAGCGATGGAGTTATCTGAGACAGGGTGAGACGGTGGTGGAAGGGGAAAAGAGCACTTTGTGAACTTCTCAGGTGCCTTTAGTCTCATTAGTTTAAGCCTCTGCAAGGTGCTCAAAAATAACTGCCAGAGAGAAGGACAATCTCAGCCACCTTCAGGTCGTGACAAAGCAGAAAGGCCGATTACAAGACAGGGCATGATGTGTGTAGCTGTGGGCTGGCTGGCTCTCATCCTGCTGGTCCCCTTTGTCTCAGAGAACCGGTGTGGTAAGCGCCCAGGTTGCTCCCAGCATTAAAATGATTCAAATACTAATAGCCGATGGCTAAAATTGTCCGGAGACTTACTTAAGAAGTGATTCTCACCGTATGACTGTCTTAAGAGCTGCTGAATAACACACGCAAAACTGATGACGCATAGTAACAAATAACATATGGTAACTGCTCCATACGGAGAAGCAGGATGCTGCGGTGATTGGCTGGAAGGATCCCGATGTGTCGAGTGGGAGGGGCCAGCAGGGTGGCAGGCACAGGGCCATCGGATCAGTGTGAGCTTAGCTGGCAAGTGCCCCCGCCCCCAGCTTGCTGTCCAATCAGCCTAATCGGACAGCACGGAAAAGGCCCGATTGCTTCCGAAACAGAGGCAAGCAAGCATGGAGTGGGTTTCACCCGAGGTTGGAGCAGGAAACCTGCAGGAAATAAAGGGATGGGGCCGAACACACACTTAAGGACAAGGTGACGTGAAGGGCAGGATGCGGGTACCTGGGAGGCGGCCTTCTCGAAGCCGTCGGGGTTCATGGACGGCATGATGTGGATACGAGTGCTGTGGACCAGGTCGATGATGGTCTCGTTGCCCTGCTGGTACTCGTTGCATAGGTACTCAGCCAGGTAGATGAGCAGCTCGCGGCCCACCGCCTCGTTGCCGTGCATGTTCCCGATGTATTTGAACTCCGGCTCCCCTGCGACACACACAGACACGCGGAGGCATGACTCCACCTTTCCCTCCTTTACTTTGCGCCGCCACCGATTCAAGGCTAGTCGAGACCAATGGAATGGGCTCAAAAGGAGCTCATGGAACACAGGTTCGGTCACATGGGGTTCGGGGATTAACGAGCGGAGAGTCACGTGCTTCGTTTCCCAGGTGTAAACACAGGGCTCGTTTTCGTCACATTTCGAAATGACGTTGTGCTGAAACAGCAAACTATTAGGTAAAAGTAATTATGTTACATTTTCTTATCGTGAGGACACGGAACCATGCCACAGCCTTAGTCAGGGATTAGCAACGAAAGCCCTTGTTCAGACAGTGGCACGTTAAGTTCAACTCTCTGCTCTTCTTGTAGTTTAAATGTAGAGCAGTGGAATCGTAATGTACAGTACTACTGGGAATTTAGAAACCAAATGTTCCACTCAAAACCTGAAGGCAAAATAATCTGCATAGCCAGAAAGCAGTACCCTTGTTGCCCTACTTTACAATGTATTTTTATAGCAAAGCCAGAAACTGCCTCTAAGTCTAGCATTATCCTAGAAGATTGAGGAAGTTGTCGTCCTGCAACAGACCCATGTAGCGGGCCATTTGAGAGGCTACGCACAAGGCAGTGACTGTGTAACACGTGGGCCCTCGACACAGAATAAACACACCTGCTTCCACTCAAACAGTGTGCCTGTGGTAACATACCTGACCCCAGCCAGACGGCTCAACTAAACATTTTCTCTGAGAATGTGACGAGAACTAAACCGAGACGGGAGGTTTGCTCCGTTCCAGCATGGGGGCTGAAACCCTAATGAAACGTTCACAAGTTCATCAAGCGAGAGGTCCTTTTCGACAGCCGAGATCCGCGCCCGTACCCTGTCCAATTGTCTTTGTGTTCACAACCCGTACCCTGTCCAATTGTCTTTGTGTTCACAGCCTGTACCCTCTCTAATTGTCTTTGTATTCACAGCCCGAACCCTATCCAATTGTCTTTGTGTTCACAGCCTAGCAGTCAAGTGTTATAAAAAATACCTGATGGTGTTATTTTGTTAGGGGGGGAAATAACACAAGGCAACACACTGGCAACCGAGTTACTCATTCCTCGAGACAGACCAGTCAGATAATCTTAACGTCTCGCCCACTTACAAAATTTCCTTCTTTGTAGAGGTGCTTGGCATTCACTGTTACAGTGAGCAGGCCACCATTTTGTGATGTTCGCTTTAAAATGCAAGACTATCGAAGCCTTTTAATAATATGCAGGGGCAATGTTTTAATTGGTCTTTGTGAATGCAATTATCCCTGTTTTATCTGCTGAATATCGTGTGAATAAATTAACATGAGTGAACCACAAAAAGCTTTTTACTATTAATCTGAAATTGAGCTATTCTAGGTCATACAATGCTGGTTAGATTTTTTATCAAACCACTTCTTTTTATTATTGCTATCCTTTAATACTTCGTACTTAACTTGAAGCCCTCAGTTATCTGAAGTGCCATATATTTCCAAAGACCGCGGTCTCTCAGAACTTAATGACGCCATCAAACTCACGTTTTCTGCTTTGAAGTGTCATTTCGTCAGAGTGAATTGGGCGCAAGCTCTTCTGCAGATGTTGAACAGTGCAGGGAAGCGAAGAGAGTTTCCTAGTCTAGCCAACAGGAAACGTGTTAATCTGAGGGAGCAGGGTGGGGCCGTGCAGACCGCAACACAAAAGAGCCTAATCAAACACAGGTATGGGAGTAAGGAACGCTGACATCCAGTAACACACCTGCATCTCAAAGGCTCATTAGCAGCGCTCAAACAAGGGGCTCTGATGTTTGTGAGATCTGCACGAGAAAAATCCTAAATGAAATAAAAATGATGAGGTGTGATTATGAATGCAGTTTTTGTTTCAGGTTGGGATGAAAGTAGAACCGTTGCGGTGGAGAATTTTAATTCAGAGGTGTCAAACGGTGATTTATCAAACTTGCCTAAATGGACTCTCTTTCCTCAGGCCGTATTGAGACTTCAGTCTGTTAGCTCGCAACGTATTCTTTCAATGTCATTGGGAATCAAGTGCAGATGAGGTGAGGACTAATCCACAGGAGATTAAGAATCTGGATCAACCACACACACACACATATGCGCGCGCACACAAAAAATCCAACCTGTTTGTCTCAGGAAAATTGGAATAGCACCAGGGACAATCTTGGAATGAGTGTTGCAATTCTACCCCTGACCTGTTACAAGCTTCTGCTTAAGCTGGAGCTGATGACAACCGCTGCAGTCCAGACGTCCACAGTTAAACTCAGATGAGAGTGGCCTGGATAGAGCTGGATAGGTCTGTCACGAGGCCCGCTGTGGGAGCAGCAGCCTCAATGCAGCAGTGCCAAAATTCAGACCAAGTATATTATGCGAAAAGCACATGGGGAAATAAACACATTTTGAGCTTGGTTTATTTTGGTGAAGAAAAGGCCCTTAAAGTGATGGGAGCCTATAGAGATTTTTTGCTACTTGTTGGATAGGATTGTATACCAATCATCTTTAGCCAGAAAAAGTCCATTTAAATTAAACAACCGAAAAAACTAAAACTACGACAAAATTCTGTATTATAGTAAATGTACACATGCAGTGTACAAATCAGGACGGCATTTATGTCGACATGTCATCTGTTCCCGGAACCTCCTGCTTTTGCGAGAGAAGCATTTGGAACGCTTGAATTGGCACTGCAACCCGCAGGAGAGACCCGCTGGAGAGACCCGTCACACCGTGGTGATGTGTGTGATGACTCAAAATCTTTCCAGATCTACGCCAGAGATTGAGAGACTTCTGCCAGCAAAAAAAGGTTAGAAAACGCTGCATAACGTACTCCCTTTAGCATCGGGCTAAAATATATCCATTCAAATACCAAAGTAGGAGCTTTCCAGCTCGTCCCCGTGGTTATACAACCTCACTAATACCCTATATAGTTTTCCATTGGACTGAGGCCACAAGTCCTTGGCCTTCAGTTGGTGCTAAGACACAAGACAGCTTTCAAACTATGGTTCCAGGCATTTTTTAAACCTCCTCCACCACTCCCTTCCTGCATTCTTGTCTTTCGCATTATAAAGTGACTCTGGATACCTTTCTTTCCAGTCTCGTATTCCTTAGTGCGTCTTTCCCCCCCTCCTCCCCTCCCCCTCCATTTCATCTGTCTTTTATATGCCCGGGGTTTGGCAGCGCTCAGAGTAAATATGGATAAGGGGGGACGTTGATGGAACACAGACCAGCAAAAGATAACACAATCGCACATTAACAGCGTATATACTTCCACCCAGGAAATGTTCATCGCGCAAAAAGCTTTCTGTCTCAGGTCGGATGCTCCTGTCTAAATGTCAGCGTGATCGCTCACCTAAAAAAGAGTTACCGTATTTCCAACAAATTACTAACGGAATCTCACGCAAACACATTTCTCTCTTTTACCCATCTATCACTTGCTCTGTGTTTTGAGACTTCCTTGCATTAGTGATGTTTTCTTTGAAAACGCATTTAAATTAAGCCCGTTCTACTGAGACGGTGCTATGGTGAATTGATTTATGTCTTAACGACAGGGAGGAAAAGTCTAATCGATTTGTTGCTCTGGGAGTCAGGCTTCATTTTTGCACAATTTGACACTAGACCTTTTATTGAGCACGATCCTTTCCTCTGAGTTAAGGAACAGCAAGGAGTCATGACGCCGTTGCGTTCCTTTGCTTTCAAAGGACACATTAATATCGAAAGCCCAAAAAACCCCTAACTTCAACATAGTCCCTAGCAACAAGAAGAATTAAATACCATCCCCCGCAGCCTGGTGTACGTGCCTGGTTTAAAGGCCATAGATTATAGTGGATTATCTCTGTCAATGCTACTCATTACAATACCTCGGAGAATCACGCACAATGACCAGACGTTGCCATAGCCATATTTTAAGGTGGATCGATTGAAGCGCCTCTTAAAAGCGACAAGCAGTCCCTACAAACACTAGACACGCAAGCGCCCAGTTCTCTGCACTGGGCAAACAGACAGCAGGCCCTGCTGCCTGCCTCCCAGCCCAGCACAGCGAGGCGTGACGCACCTCGGCAGAACTGCGCGGGCGGAAAATGTCAAGCGCATGCTGCGGAACAAAGAGGGATAGAGAGGGGAGTTTAAAATTTCATGAGGACGGAGAGGATCCTTCGCAGCGTGCAAGCCAGCCGTGAGAGGCTGAAAGACGTAGTGCAGAGTAATCCCTGACGTGGGCCGGTTTTTAACACAAAATGAAATCTAACCATGCGTGGGTTACATGCAAAGCTGGAGATGTAAGTTAAAATTCAACACTGTGTTTAGGCAGAGACAGGAGAAAAAAAGTCTCCCACACACACAGCAAGGGGGGAATATTTCTGTGTGTCGGAGATGCACTCGAGCAGCCGTTCTTAAATCAAGGAGGCATCCTGTACTCAATCAGATGACAGTCGATCTCGCTGAAAAATAACCAGCACAGATTGACCATTACTGTCATACAGCGTGCATAACAACAGCTAGTATGGGCCGTTCTGCAGTGGAGATTAAAGGAAAATTATCTCTTCACGCTTAATTATTTGCACTGGATGTCTTGAGACCAGCCAAAGAGGATATTGGCAAGCGTATGCTTGTAAAGAGCATTGTAAAGAGATCCATAAATATCTCAGATAATGTTTGATCTTAAACAGAAAGTATCATAAAATTAGAACATGGTAAATCTGTTAGGCTCTTTTTCTTGCCTGTAGGAAAGATTTCACAATGGTTTTTTTTATTTGAAAATATATATATTATATATAATTCAGTGTCGTAGCTGTATTGCAAAATCAGCAACAGTACCTTACAGGCAAACGTTTACTTAAAATGTACTGTAATCTTTCGTAAGTATTGCTCTAATGAATTAATTGTTGGGTAAAATTTGCATCGTTTTATAAATCATCTTGTATTGTCGGATTGAATATTTCAGTTATTCATGTCTACAAAACCCTAAGGAAAATGCAATCAGAATAGAATTCAATTTGCCTGATGTGCTCCAGTTATACATGAGCTACAATTAATAATTTAAGATAACGACGCAGTCTGTTCATTGTAATGTTTACCAGATAAGGAGAGGTTGAGAACTATTTAAAGAGGTACCTTTACTGGAGAGGGCCAAGTGAGGAGAGGCCACAAAGCCCCACTTCCCTTTAGCTGCCTGGGACACCTCTCTGTTGGTCCCACCAAGCCCTCCTCACAGACACACGTCCCTTACCCAACGGCTCCACTCACTAATTACAGCCCTGGCAGAAATCTGCATTTCACTATCACAGCATGTGAAGAACTCTCAATTACCGTTGAGGGCCATAATGTAATGAATGCACATATTTCATTTTTCATCTGAAGTGATCCGGATACACACTGCTTATCTGCTATGCTTGATGGCCCCTGCTTAGCCACAAAATACAATTTGTTTTAAATATCAGGCATTATCTATGTATGTCACGACTCAAAAGGCTTTCATAAAGTTATTCTGATTTAATTCATCGATAAATAAATTAATGAATATTATGATTAAACGCAAAAGTAAAATTACAGCACAAATATCTGAAATATCTCATGTATACACAAAATGGACAATGTTCAAATTAGTGGATTTGGCTATTTCAGCCACGGCTGTTGCTAATGGGTATATAAAATCGAGCACACAGCCATGCAATCTCCATAAACAAACACTGGCAGTAGAATGGGCCGCACTGAAGAGCTCAATGTGGACTTGTCATTTGATACCACCTTTCCAACAAGGCAGTTCAAATTTCTGCTGCTGTTATTAAGAAGAGGAAACATCTAGGAGCAATAACAGCTCCACCACGAAGCTCACAGAACGAGAGCCGTGTAAAGCTCACCGCCATTGGAATCTGGGTTTGGAGGAGGAGAACGCTACCAGCCCAAATTCACAGTGTCAAATGTGACCTCAACCCCATCAAACACCCTTGGGATTAATTGAAAGCGAGCCAGGCCTAATCACCCAAAATCAGTGCCCGACCTCACTAATGAAGCAAGTCCCCACAGCAATGTTCCGATATCTAGTGGAAAAACTTCCCAGAAGAGTGGATACTGTTATGAACTGGAGCTTATTCAAGCCCAACAATAGTTTGTAAAATGTACAAATGTTTCTCTGAGCAAAGAAATTCAGCCCAAGAATACAAGGTACAAAACCCCACAAGCACACTCCATTTGATCTGGCCCAAAATGCCAGAGTGCCAGATTCGTCCGCAGCACTGTTCCACTGCAGAGACTGGAAAACATCTCCCCACACTCCTTACGCCATATCCAGGCATGTATATGAACACAGCAGGATAAGATGATGACAGTGTGATGAGATCACATCTATAATAGTCACGTTTCCTATGAGACAATGTAGTCAAGGGAACCTACTATAGCCCAAACCTTTGTTTGTGGGATATTCTGGGACCATCATTTATCAGAAATAGCCTATTTGAAATCTAGAAGCATTTTGACTCAACCCTATTTGAAACCCTTTGTTATTGTTATTATGTATATTTCTGTTTTATGTTTAAGCCTCTGCTCTATGTTCTCAACCGCGTCGTAAAAAAGCACACTCATCTAGCCATGATGCTTCCGCCACAAAAACACGCTCTGTTAATCAGGAGACAGAAGACCAACGTCACTAATGTCTTTCGGCTCCTGGTGTTCTTTTGGCTACCATGACAGTGCTGGAGTTTTGTTAACAGTATGTATTATGTATAATGGATGTAAATATTGTTTTTAAAAGTACAGTTTAAACTTTTTAAAATCCTAACGTTAAAACTTTTAACCATTAGCAAGTTAATCTGGCAGGCAAAACCAAAGTGTTTATACCAATGCTGAGAGCATTTTAAGAGGGGTGTGCTATGCAATTTGGGTTACCCCTTGCTACCAGTATGACAATGATTTTTCTTTTTGCAACACATTTTGCAGCCAACTACTAGGCCAACATAGCTTATGCATTAAAAGCCAAAACCCAACCAGACTTAATAATCAAGCTTTCCACTAGCATGTAACCCTTGGCAACAGTTGGTCAAAAACAGGTTTTCAATTAAATCTACTACTGCATTATCAGTGGTTACACCCACTGCCATTTTCCACATTTCCACAAATTGGTTCAATTGTTGTAGATAGTTTTAATGGTTGCTTTTAATTACAACCATAATAATCATGTTTAATTTAACTGTGATATGTGTTATTCTTGTGAAATGATTCCAGGAAATATTTCTGGAGTGAGGGGGTCATAGTATTTTTATTTTTATTACCTGAAGGCACGGGCGATCTCTATAGTTTTGAAAAGCTCACGGTAGACACAAGTGTCAATAGAAATGCGGTTGCCAGGTCGAGGGCTACGTTTCTGTAGCATTTCTGTAGTTTCAGCTTAAAGGTTTGTGTGCCTGCGCCTACATATACTTTTCAATAATGTTTAAACATTTAATATTTTACAGCCCCAATATGTATTGAGGTCTCATGTCATTGGCTGCCATGCCTTTGTTCAGCATTGCTGTGCACATCTATGCTAACACGGCCTCAACAATTCAGTAACACCTAAGGGAAATTAAGCTTTCTGCTGAAGTGAGAAGCAATTGTTGGCAACTTCACATTGAGGGGCGGCTTTTTGCCCCAACATTAAAGCTTCAAAGAAGGTGATGGAAACTACAACAGACGCATTACATGTGGTCATAATATTTTTATGTCTTCTTAATCAATCAGTTGCCACGTTGCAATCAATCAAACAGCGGTTATATTCCGCGTATAAGCAGATAGTGCCCCCCACAACGACCACCTTGAAAAACATACGTACCTCACTCTTTCACAACTGAGCTACACCACAGAGCTCTGTTTGTTCCTCAAATAAATAATGCCCTCATGGAAACATTCACCAAGCCAAAAAGCATTATAAAGAATGCCTTAATGAGGGGAAATTTATATTATTTATATGGGGAAATTTATATTATTTTTGAGCGAGGAAAGATTAGCACTAAATTACATTGCAATATTGAGAAAAGCATAGTATTACTATAATTACATTTCATCTCTTTACTTAGATTTAAAGAATGTGACCACCAACTAATTTAACATTTTTATAGCACAAAAGTAGGTCAGCACATACTGAACCTGGATCAGGAGGGGGTTTGTTGGATTTGTTTGACAGCTCATGCAGACCGAAAGAAGGGGGGGTTTAACTGTCAGGGGTGTTAGGAACTGTCGGGGGGCGGAGGGTGTAGTCACAACTGTACAGTAAAGGTGAAGCACACAGCATCAGGGTAATATCAGACCAACTGGAAAGGCACCATCCTCAAAATAAATAATAAATAAATAATTTGGGGAAAGCATTTGCACAAATGAAATTCATGAAAAGCAATCCTGTCATGTCTTTTTTATCGACAAACGTGAACGTCTATCTCAAGCGTTTAGATTACACAAAATACGGTGTGTGCTGCAACTTCACATGTATTAGTGCGTGCACTTCTCCGAATGCACTCTGCATGCACAACCACAGTTTCAATCAAATTTGTCTACATCACCGCAACATTGCGACCAGCTTTCAAACCCTTACTCAAGATGGTGGGGCAGTAGACGTCAGGCTCAAACGTCAGAGAGCATAATTACAGGACTCAGGGTATGGTTCACAAAACACACTGGCTGTCTGGCATTTGTATAGAGAAAAACAGAAGGCAGAAAAAAAATTACATCCTTGATCCTTACAAGACAGACAACTGAAGGATTTGTAAGAAAAAGCCTCAGTGTTTAAATCTATGCTGATGAACCAAAGTATAAAACTACTAATGACCTGAACACAGGATGCCCAGCCATCACTCTAATCTAAACCATTATATTTACAGGCTCTTAATTCCATAACCTTCTGTATTTGCCGAGTATGTCCAAATACAATCATGCAAATATAAAGAATTTGCAAGAATGTTTTGAGTTCTCGCACTGATTGCGTGTATCTCAGTGTCCATTAACTCCTGAGATGCTTAATAAGAGATTTGCCTTGTGCTACGGTAACGGAAGATATATAGGAAAATGTTGTTGCTTGCTACTCTCAGCAGCAGATATCAGTTTCCTCCAGATGTATTTGAAGGAATAATTTGAGTCTGCATGGATCCATTTGCTGCTCTTTTCTCTGTCACTTTTACATTCAGCGACTGCCTACAGGACGCCACAGCTGAGAACCATGGAAGGCTATTGTTATTATCGATGCACTTTGAACCTAAAGCAAAATGTCGCCGCTTATCCCCACGTTAAAAGACGCTTGAGGGCAGAGCGGTCGGAGGAGCCCCGTCAGACTTCCACATACGTCACGTACGTGGGGGCGGGGTTCGCGGCCGTGAGTGCAACTGGCTGTTCCAAATTTGGGGTCGAAAATAATTAAAAACAACTGCCGACTCCAAAACAAAATCTGAGCATAGTAGTCTGGGGTGTTTCCACTGTGGTTTTGCTGCTTCTATTAATACTATAAAACGCTTTAAATGATGTGTCTCTGTTTTGCATTGGCCCCTGTTGTGCGTGCTAGAGCGTTGATTCTTCTCCTTCATCCAGGCCTCTCGCTGACTTCCCCAATCAGCTCTATTAGCTATTTAATCAAGTATTGTCCCTGATATAGACAATAAAATGTACTCAAGTCGCGCAGCTCTACCGTGGTCGTGGGGGGCCTTATTAAAGGTTGTGGTCTTATATTGGCAAACTCTGCAAGCTCTGTTTTTATGCGAGTCTCTGGCATTCACTGAGCCCAGTCGCATTATCATCAACGTTACAGGCAGCAACAGCTCATAAAAAATAAATCACAGGAAGGAATCCACATCAGCTCTGGCTGAATTATTAGGGCTCTGAACATGTCCTTGCTCCAGAGATAAGGTTAAATCTGAGTAAAATATGACATGTTGAATCCTACCGTTATGATTAAATCCTGTAGTATTACATACCGATTTCTTCATGTTAAATATTAGGAATCCAGCACAATATCCATCATGGAACACTCTTTGAACGAAGGAGCTGAAATCCATGGCAAACTCCTTTACACTACTCCTTTACAGTAATTACTCCACACTGAGATAAGTAAATGCAATAGGAATATGACATTTTTTTGATGCGAAGTATATACTACTTTATAGTTAAAGTACCATTAGCACTGAGGTCAGGCCCGGACCAGTCCTGTCTGATTGGTGGTATACTACAAACGTACAGAGCTGTGTAGTAAAATCTGAAGGAATGGTGCTGGTTTTTTATTTAGTCGTGTTTGGTTACAATATATTTTGAAATTCCTGTAAATACCATAGATCTCATTTTGACATTTTCTTTGAGTTTTAGTATAAAAATCAAACTTAGATCTTTCATAGGGAAACAAGGAACGTGATCCAACATAATTTTCACACTTTTTTTTTTAAACTTTTTGATATAACCAAGAATGTAGCTGAGAATACTTTGATTGAATTGCAACAGAACAATAAAACTGAGTGCCTCCGTTTTGTGTAATCATCAGTGCATTAATGCATTAGGTTTTGGGCATTACAATTAATCAAAAAACCCTATTTACGTTTCCTAATACTTTTCAACTAACCCAAAACGATGCTGACGAAACAAAGATCTTTCCAAGACACCACCCACTCACTCTTATTGTATTACATCTTTATCTTATTGGTGGAACTGAAAATTATTTCTGGATTTTGTAAAATTCTGCTACTTGGACAGCTATTGCTCAGAGATACCGTAAATGGTTTCGATAATACCTATAATTATGAAATCACCACAAGCATCTCTCCTTCCCGAGACAACAGCAGCTATTCTGATAATAATTGCAGACTGATTCGTGTTTGCATGTGTGAGAGCCGGGGGAAAATACAGCAGCCACGACTATTGAAGAAATAAAATCACCGAGCCACCTTCTCATATTTTGACTGATGTAAATTGTAGCTCTTTCTATTAGCAGAGTTCACATTAATGTTACATAAAAATCAGCTGACTGATGCTTTCTCTACAGCCTATGGTTTGAGCCATACTACAGCTACCAGATGGCCTTAACAAATAACAGGCAGAAGGTAGCACACTAATGCATCTCAGGCCAACAACTGAGCCTGTTAGCCTACACAGAGCATAGCTCACTGTGATAATCCTATCTGTCTCCATGGCAACAGCTATTTCTGATTAACCTTAAATTTCAGCTCAAGTAAACAGCGTACATGTTCGCCGGACACTCTCTCTTTACGGACATCAGCTGGTGTCAAATGGGATACCGGTTGCCTGGAAACCAGTTCCTATATGGAAACATTATGGAAATTAACCGGGTAGCAATGAAACACTTCGTCAGGGTGACTCACACGGACTTGAATATTGACAAGCTATTTTTGCTAAAACTGTTATTCCTTACCACAGCGTTTCCATTTTCAAATACACAGCCATAACAGTGGGCTTCAGATGGGCCAATCATAATACATTTTCTCAGTATTATTTATCATTTTGATCTGATTTTAGTAAGGTGTTACTATAACTTTTAGGTTATGTGTCATATTTACAACAAGGCCTCTGCTATATAACGAAATATGGTATGACGCAAAACAATATTTAAAAATCACACTGATAGCATAATTTTTTAATATTGCTTTGCGTCATACCACATTTAGTCACCTGTTTCCAGGTTAATTAGTCAGTTTACTGTGTTAATATAATATTATTAACAACATAACGATATATAT